>VALG01011355.1:6474-31170 GCA_009835305.1 Ipomoea purpurea
GATAACTTACTTAAGCACACATAGTCGTTTAGCACTAAATTGAGAAAAATTATTATATTAAAAAAAAAATACTTTGAACTAACTCTATCTAATACTGACTACAATTCATCAACGTAACAGGCAAAAGATATAATCATTGCAGATATGGAGGGAGCAAGGCCTCTACAAAATTTAGCGAACTGCGAAGCATTAAGAATCCTTTCAGAAAAGATTAAAAATGTAAAACAATTATCTTCAAAAGCATGTATATTCAAAGTTAAGGAGGACATGCGTAAAACAAAGCCAGAGGCTTATACACCTTTGACAATTTCTATCGGGCCTTACCATCATGAGAAGTCGTTGGAATTGAAGAAGATGGAGAGGTCGAAGGAATTGTATACACAATCCTTTTTAAACAGAACAAGAGGACTAGGTCTGGAGGAGTGCTGGAAGAAATTAAAGGATTTGCAAGGCAAAGCGGAGAGCTATTATGGTGATGACATAGACAAAAAGGTTAGTGGGGATGAATTTGTGAAGATGTTATTGCTTGATGGTTGCTTTATAGTGGAATTTGTTATTAGACAATCAGGTCTTGTCATGGGCCAAAAAAGCATAGTTGATCCCATTTTCATGATTCGGGGTGTAGATACTAATATTGTTCGTGACATGTTGCTCCTGGAAAATCAACTCCCCTTCTTTGTTCTGCAAGCACTCTATGACATGATTAGTATTGATGATGATCCTGCCAAACCAGAATTCTGGAAGATGGTGAAATGTGCACTTGAGTATTGGCTACCAAAGAAAACTACTATCTCCCCATCGGTGTACCCCGACCAAGAGATAAAGCATTTACTTCAGTTAGTGCACATTCTCTGCCAACCCCAAAATAATGCAAGGCAGATTCAGCAGCAGAAGCCATGTTCTTCTTCTTGCTGCTTTTGGAAACAACCACAAGGCCAAGGCGACTCTGATATTGAACCCCATAATCTTAGTAACGGGCAGGATAAACGGATGAATTGCACATGTTCTTCTTGCTTCTCTTGGAAACAACCACAAGGCGGCAGCATCGTCGGCTCTAATATTGAATCCCAAAGTCTTAGTAACGGACAACATAGGCTTTGGGCATGTTTTCCTTGTAAATTTTGGGAACAACCACAACAAAGTACAACCGTTCATGAGGTTGAATTATGCAGTATACGTACTGCAAGTGAGCTTCAAGAAGCTGGAGTTCACTTCAAAAATCTTGACAAGATTAGTGACCACACCTCTAATGAACCCATAAGTCTATTTGATATAAAGTTCAATCACGGAGGCGTATTAGAGATCCCCTCTTTCATTCTCTATGATGCAACAGAAACCATTTTCAGAAATCTCATAGCCTACGAACAACATTCCAGGTATGTGCGTCCTATGTATTTCACAGATTATGCAAAGTTCATGGATGATCTTATTAATACAGACAAGGATGTCAACTTACTTCGTCTTAAAGATGTTTTTATAAATGGATTGGGAGATGACAAAGAAGTGACCCGTCTTTTTAACGACCTTTGCAAAGGGGTTACCTATTCCGGTAATAGTAACTTCTATTACAAAGATGTGTGCAAGGAATTGAATCGACATTGCAAAAAACCCAGGAATGTGCTGATGGCAAAACTCAGACGCGATTATTTTCACAGTCCATGGGCAGGGATTTCTACATTTGCAGCTGTACTACTTCTTTCGCTCGCTATTGCACAGACTGTCCTATCTGGGCTTGGTCTGCACAAGTAATTTCATCAATATCTATTTCTTCTAATCTAAATATAATAAGAGCCAATGAATGTAATAATGTGAATTGACAACTTGTTTACTTTGATTTAGTCTTCCTACATGTTCAAAGCTACCCCTTTTCCCTCTTTACTGTTTGTATAAATTTTAATAACTATTTATATTATTCTTAACTTACTAATTGTAAAATATTTTCTAACACTTTAATAATAATAATAATAATAATAATAATAATAATAATAATAATAATAATAATAATGATGTTAGGAACAAGTGTATTTAGATTTTGATGATACCAAACTGTCTTAGATTGTAGACCCCTATTTTTCATTTCTTAGATAAGTCTCGTATAACAGACCCATGAGGTATACAAATCCTGCCCGAGACCAGAATAATAGATCTACATGAAGACTTGAAGATGATAAGATAATCGAAAGATGATTCCAGACGAAAGGAGGATTGAGCAAGTTTCGGATAGACAGCTTTAACAAAGGAACTTTCGTCAAAGAAGAAAGGACGAAAGACAAAGTCAACCATTCGACCAACAAATCAAAGACAGATTTGTATAAGACAACAATCATTGAGTGAAGCAATGAGAATGTTGGCTATGTCTCAGATGGGCAAATCATTCGGACAAAAATTGTCCTAGGAATGATCTTCACCAAAGACAAGGAGCATTAAAAGACTTATGCAATCGTGTTAGAGAACAAGGAAAAAAGTCATAATGCTTTTGGCTCCAACGGCTACACAGTACAAGTGCATTAACTGCCCAATGTCCACTGGTTAATACTCACTGGTTATTAGGTTTGAAATCTTCATCTCCCTCCAACGGATGAATTTTTCCACCTATAAATACCTCTCTTCACCATTATATTGAAGAAGGTGCTGGTTAATTCACTCTTGCTATCCTAAGAAAACCTCTTCTAACAGCTCCATCTCCAAAAAGCTTTTCATAACCAGTGATCTTGTGAAGTTTTTCAAAAGCATATTCATTTCCTTACTTCACACATGAAGCAGGTCTTGCAAATCTCAAGCTGAAGATTCATCTAGACTTCAAAGACAAGGCTCAACTGTTGGAGAAATATCAGATTATTCCTTCCAACATCTCAACTTAGGAAAGAAGTTGATAGAGGCCGGAGTTAAACTCGGGTGGAGTGAAAAACTTTCAAGGTGGTTTGTCCTCGTTAGTGATCAAGGAAGCCAGCTTGAAGTAGTTTGTACTAAAAGCCAAATACCTAGAGTGATAGTGCAAAACTCTTTCACGGAAGTTTGTGAAAGAAGAGTAGGGAGTAGCTTCGTTTACAGCTGAACCACTATAAAATCTCTCTCTCCAGTATTTCTTTACATTCCGCTGAATTACTTTCGTGCCACTGATATTCATCATCGGGCAAACGCTAAGTTTCTCTTTAACGAAAGTGCTGCAAAGTCATTCTAAGAGTAAAACATAATTTCCGATGTGCATCGCTTCAAAAAAGAGTTGCTTTAAAAATTTAATTAGAGTCTATTCAGCCCCCCTAACTCTCTTTTGGCCCAAATCGGTTGCACCAACAAATAATAATAATGAATACATAATAGATAATTAATAATAATAATAGATAATAATAATAATAATAATATAATAATACCTCCCAAATGGTCTGTCGGGGGCCGGAGTGTGGGGGGGCCTTAGGGGTTGCGGTTCAGCCTTTGAAATAACAATAAAATAATATGATAATAAATGAATAATAAATAATAATAATACATAATAATAATATATAATATAATAAAATTAATAATAATAATAAATAAACAGATAATAATAAATAATACCATAATTAATGAACTTTTCCCGCTTAATTATATTTGACATTTTATGAATTATATATTTATAACATTTTTTCTCCGGAGATTATTTCGATTCATGTAACCACATTTGTCCCCTCAATTATTTTTAAAATGATTGATTTTTTTCATTTTATGTTAAATTGAATATTTTTATCCTTATCAATAAATATTTCATTCTATTTTCTTCTCCAAAAAAAATCACTTGACAAGGTATGCAGAAAGTACATCAACACTAACCACACAAAACAATTCTCACTAAAACAAGAATCCTAATAAGGTTTTAACCCTTGAATGAAATTTTATATTCAAATAACCATCCAAACAAATCAAACACCACTATCCAACTACCAACTACTCTACTCACTCCATAATATAAAAATAAAACCAAGAACATGCATCAAACAACTATCATTCCACAATATATTAAGCCAAGTGAGAATGGGACATACTTCAATACAAACTAGGATTCTAACAACGATAAAGTAAATAAACAAAATGATAACTAAAATATTCAAGAGTAATTGTTAAACGGCTATAACAAAAGATAAACTACAAAAGAGATCAAAAATAAACTTCAACAAACAACTTTCCCTCACTTTGCCTTTCAGGGACGGATCCAGAACAATTCATCACTGATAAGTGGAAGGTTAAATGACGTTAGAAATGTCAATGGACAAAATATCAAACAACATAATAAGATTAAAATACAACATATATGTATAAAGTACACATAGAATGTTAGTTTGCTTGGATAGATTACATGATTAGTTAACGGTCGAATCAAAAATATACCTGAACTGAGTGAAAATGCTGACAAATGTGAAAATGGGTGAAATATTAATGACAAAATAAGAGGAACATAAATCAATTAGATAAAATAATTTGAATAAACTATATCATAAACTTTTGAATAGTAATTATTGGAATTGAGAAGGAAAGAAGTTGAATAAAGTATGAATTCAAATTACGTTGTTTGGTAAGGAGAAATAGAATTATTGGAATTGAGAAGGAAAGAAGTGTATAAAGACTAAAATGTCCTTATGCAATAAATAATAGTGATAAAAATCAAGGTTGTAATGTCATTTGATCAAGTTTTCCTTTCTCAAATTCATTGAAATTTGCAATTCATGTGGTACCCCCATGAATTGCAATTCAACAAAAAGGAGGGAATTGCAGATTTCCTCCAACCAAACAACTGTAATTTAGAGCTTCACTGAATTTCAATTCAACTACAAGGAAATTACATCCAACCAACAGCCTGCAAAGAATTGAGAGGGTTCTTGGGGCTTATATACTGCAGGAGGCGATTTTTAAGGGGTTATGGTGTCTTTAGCGGCAAATTATACCGTGCACCGGGGCACATAATGCATTGTGTATCCTGACCCAAAACGACGTCGTTTGTACATTTTTCACGTGTTTTGCTGTTAACCCCTTAAAAAAATTTCATGTTTCGAATGTACAGAATTGTATAATAGAAAACACAGAATTTTATACCTGAAAACACAGAATTTTATAACTAAAAAATCCCATGTCAATGTTGTATTATATTATAGAAAACACAGAATTTTATACCTGAAAACACATAATTTTATAACTGAAAATTCCCATGTTTCGAATGTACATAATTATATAATAGAAAACACGGTATTTTATACTTGAAAACACATTAATTTTTTTTTAAATGATAAAAATCCCATGTTCGAATGTACATAATTTTATACCTGAAAATACATAATTTTTATAACAGAATACAAAACGACGCCATTTTGGGAGGCGCGGGGCGCACATTGCTATGTGTGCCCTGCGGTGCACGGTATAACGATTGTGTCATTAGCAGCAATTATACGACCGCAGTCCATAAACCTTTGTGGACCATGCTCCAAAAATGATAGACACTATAGTGTATCTAAACTGAAATTGTCTTCGTATTATTTTTATTATATTATCTAATGAAACTGCAATTGAATTGAAATGAAACTTACAATGTATACAAAATGAAACTGAATAACAATTTCACATATTTGAGTGTATATTGTCCAGCGAAACTGTAGTTATATCAAATGATACTGTAACTGTGTTGAAATGAAATTGCAATGTATTTTTTATGTCTGGACCACAATGCATTGTGGACCTCGGTCCACGGTATAATTTGACTTGTCATTAGCAAGCAATTGACTAATATTCTTAAGAAAAAAGTCGTTTCAGTGGAATCAGGAAGTAGAAATAGCCTTTGAAACCTTTAAACAATTTTTATGCTCAATACCTGTTAGAATTATATTTGTATAGATTTCAATGATGTTATTTCTTATATGTTAAAGGACATTGACTTTGCAAAATTTGTTTTGACATCCTTTTTAATTAGATAGGCACATTGTAGTACTAAAATAAATAAATAAATAAATAAAAAGATAGGTACTTTGTAAAGATCGAAATAGAACTTAGTCTTGTTTGAGCTTTGCAATTGCAAGATTTGGCCACATTTGGCCAGTAAATTTTAGTCTTGTAATTTTATGTTCGGTAGAACCTACCTATCCATCAACTAATGTCGTTTGAAAGATCTTCTTTGAAAGATTCTAGCATATCTTAGCTTTGCCACGAGTTTTAGTCAACATTAGACGACTTTATTCAAGCATGAAGGTCTACCGTATTATTGCTAGAAGTGGGAAATCAAGAGAAAAATGTCCAGAAAACATTCCTGAGTACAATAGTCATTAACAAGCTCTTAGAACGCTTCAAAAAATCTTCTAGATTTTGTCTAAGTAGTCTTCAAGACAAAGACACCTTGTTCCTAATTAAGGGATGGAAAATCTTCTCTCAAAGGGGCTTGGTGGACAACCCATGACTATAAAGATAGTCAATGACGAATGTGCATCTTGGTGTTGAAAGTTGTCCAGAAGATTTCCAAAGAAAGGGGTTTAGTGAGTAACCTAATTGTCTTGGTTTCCAACTAGTGCGAAAGACTAACTTTCACTTGTATTCGACCAATACTAGTGAAACCTTGATAAGTGCATAATTGTTTATGTTTATACCCAATATTTGCTCATACTTAACCTTATTTTGCTTTATGAAGTGTTATAATTGTGTTCAAAATTGTTCTTATTTTATTCATTTGATCAATTAGGCACAATTCATCATCTTTGAGTTGAAGTGAAGGATTTTGGATGCATTTAGAGTCAATGGGAGCCAATAAGAATATAAGGAGATAGACTAAAATACTTCTAAATGAGCCAAAGAGTGGTGTTTTCAATGGTCTTGGTCATTTAGAAAAACTAAAATGAAAGCTAACTGTAGCAAAATGGCATGAAGTTGCTTTTCTCACTCAGCACGTCGGCGTTTTAGTATTTTAATCATATATCGACGTAGAAATGTTAAAATCAAGTGATTATTGTACCATTAGAAAGACAACTCAAAGGGATACAACTTTCATGGAGAGTACTAAACCATATTATGAAGTTTTGAAGGTCAAAATGCACGGCAAGAGAACAACCATGCTTTAGGCAGTGCCAATAATCAAGATAGTGAGCAACATTTTCTAGGCTGATTTTGGCACGGCCATATACCTATGGCTATTCCACTGTGCTCTGATTTGTTTGTATTTAAGCGTGGTTTACTCTATCAATTGCATTCATTTAAAAGTTTTGTAGTACAAATGCTGTAAACAAAGTTTATAAAATATCATAACTATAAAAATGTACAAATATAAAATAATAGAAACTATTTAAATATTTTGAGCCCAAAACGGCAAAAACATATTGATTTACGCTAGTAACATATATATCTGTTGTTTTCCTCCTTACTTTCCAGTAATTTTATTTACCCCTTTAACCTGTGCAAGGGCTAAGAGTGGTGGTTGTGACGGTGACACCCACGCTATTTTTATCTATAACCCACTAAGTGAAAATTACACACGAGAGAGAACCTCTATGTTATACAATCCAATTAACTTTAAAAGAACTCTTATATAAATAGTGGTGCAAATCTTATTCCAAAACCAATGTGGGACAAAAGCTTCACTTTTTCCATTCTTTTTCCAACTCAAATGGTCTACTTTGAGAATCAATATCTCATTCACCCATTATCCGTTTTGAGCGTACAATATATCAATCTCTTCGTCTCACTACGAAGAACCCGAATCCACTTTGACCCGACCCAAATCAGAAATGGACCCCCAAATAATTGTACCACAAATAGCCACTTAACATGCCATTTTAAGCTATTTTTTCCAACATTGTGAGTAGCAAGGCAAGGGCGGAGGGTGGTGGTTAGGCCGGTTTGTCGATGCCATTGTTTGCGCTGGTAATGGTAGCGGTAGAGGTAGATTGGTAGTAGGAGATGATGAGAGACAAAGATGTCCCACTAGGTGTGCCAAAATATATAAACGCGAAAAACTTGAATTATATACATTAAATTCAAAGTATATCGGTTACAATGAAGTATTATATCAAATAGGAAAGGAGTACAATCTTTGGATATGAGAAGTCTTTTGATTCTCTACTAGAAGTATGCCAAATTGTCCCCAGTTCCTTGTTGAAAGGCCTCTGGAGTTAAGTAGTTTGTTATTCAATGGACGGTTTATATATAGCTTGATATTCAAAGAAGGGATTCCAGTACTCAAATGGTGTGTTCATCAGCGTAGATATATGGCAAGTGTGTTCCAGATGATATCCTGGCGAGATTCCGACAGAGTTCCGATATCAAATTATCCAAAATTCTTGCAAGTTATATAATCCATATATAATTTGATGGGCCAAAACCGGCCAACGTGTTACATTTTTCATCAGAAGCATTTCATTTTCGTTTATAAGTGCAACATTACTTATAAGGGTAGATATAATATTTTTTATGCAAAAAGTAATACTTTTACATCAAAATATAAAAGAATTACATTTATTCTCAAATGTATTATATTTTCCTTTATAAGTAACAAAAATTTTATTGTTGATTTAGTGATATATTTATAAGTATAAATATTATATTTGTATATTAACTTGATCCGTCTCACGGTATGACCCAATTTGAAAATGTTATCATAATTTTATACACTTGGCGTAAAACATGGTTATAAATGTGGCTAGACGTACGTCGTGGATGATGTCATACTGGTGACGCAATTAACTAAAGCTAGCCTGGCAAATGAGTGAGCAAAAAATTTGAAAATGTTAATACACATGGCGTAAAACATGGAAGGTCAAACTGGTGAGCAATTAACTAAAGCTAAAATGTTATCATAAGTTAATACACATGGCGTATAACATGGAAGGTCAAACTGGTCACGCAATTAACTAAAGCTAGCTAGCCTGGCGAATCTGTCTATAAATTAAGCAAAAAACTTTCAACACCTTCATGAGATCCAACCATTATTTCTTATGTATAAAAAGCAACCAAATGCCAAATAAACCTTAAAATTAGCTTGGCGAAAAATACTCCACTGTATGTGTCAAAGGCTGCAGTGAGGTATGTATGCTTTAATTCGTTGCTCTTTCAATTCATGCTTTCAAAGTTTCAAATTAATTTCTTATTTCATTATTTGTGAAGTTCCCCTCCCCCCTACCCCCTAATTATTGTGGCATGTCTTGAGTGTCACTACTGAAAATTATTGAATTTCCGACCACCTGAATGTGATCTTAAATCAAATTGAAAGTAAAAAGTGGTCAGAAATAGCAACAAGGGTTTTTTTGGATACTAAAAGTGGTCGGAACAAAGCTTTTGACTTGATTTAAGATAACTTTCAGGTAGTCGGAAATTTTCAGAATTTCAGTATGTAGTGTGTGTTCATATGTATTTGAGATTGTTAAAATAATCCCGACTATGATTCTATGTTAATTAACATTTAGAGATCACTAATTAGAAAAGTCCATACTTTCTTGACAACGAACTTAAGAGATGAAAAATTTATTGTTGCGTGAAAAGTTAAGTCACTTGAGAATATGATTCATAAAATTAGGCTAGGAAAACTAGAGGGTATTTGGTTGGAATATTGGCATTGAAATTGAAATCAGAATTAAAGACTTACTAACTAGAGTATATTATTGTCTCTTTGTTTGATAGTGAACAATAAATGAATTGAAATTGGAATCAAAAATAAATAAATAATAGTATCAATCTAACAATAATTAAAATAACATATTAGATACTACTTTTTATTCTTCACTTCTTTAAATGAAAATCTTGTAGTCAAGAAAACGTACTTTCATAACTTTAAGTAATTAAATTATCATAGGTTTCATTCCCACCCCCATAGATGTTCCTAAAAAATTGAGAACTAAACAACTAAAAATAGCAAGACGACTAGGTAATTAACACAAATCATGAAAATTCTTGAAGTGAATTGCAAGAGAAAATCATTTGGCATTAATCTCATTTAATTCGTCCAATAATACGACCTCATCAGTTGTTTCATTGCTCATTCTCTTAGTTTCATGTTAGTTTCATAGATATACTTAGCTTGATGAACAATGCCATGGCGTCTCATATTGGCGACAATCCACAGGAACAAAGTTCAACAAATGAGAAGGTTTGTGCTTATTCTCTAACCGATATTGAAGACTTTGTGGTCAAGTGATACTGGCATTTGATTTTATGTTAAAATGTTAGAGATTTAACCTCCAACTTTCTTAATTAGTTTTATAGTAAATTTTCAATATAATAAAATCATTTACCATTTGACGAGATAATAAAACGTTTTTTTTATTCATTGAATATTGTGAATTTTACTAATTTCACCCTATGTTAAATTATTGTGAATTGACTAATTTCACCCTACGTTAAATAAAATCAATTATAATTTGTCAAGTACATTGTGCTCAGTTAGTTGACATATTTGTGGCTCTCTTGAGGGAACGTTACATATCGAACCTCATACTCAATAATTATAGTGTGTTTTCTCAATTTAGCAGTGTTGCAAAAATCGCGCCTAGGCGCTAGGTGGTGGGAGGTCGCCACGAGGAATGGCCTCCGTGGCTGGCCACCTAGACCGCCTAACCGGCCGGTTCGACGATTTTTTTTTTTCTTTTTTGAAAATGTCGGAAAAGTTTCGGAAGGCATAACTGTTGACTCGGTTGTTTGATTTGGACAAAAAAAATTTCAAATCACGTATTTTTTCGAGATCTATACACCGCAAACAGCCAAAAGCGGTTTGGTCCACTAATTTCTCAAAAAAATGCTTCTTTAACTCTTAATTTTAGTTTTTTTTTTTATATGTATTTAGATGGTTTAAACAATCTTTTGAACAATTTTACAACCACTTTTGTAAATAGTTTCTAAGAAATAACTATGGAAACTGTATGTTTTATTACTAAATTTTAAAAATTTTACTTTTTAATTTTATTTTTAATTAAAAAATAAATAAATAATCGGCGCCCCCTAGCGCCTAACGTTTTTTGCAACATTGCAATTTAGTCATTGATTCTAACAGTCGAACTAAATTGGATATTAACAACAACAAAAAATACTTTGAACTCTAATATTGACTACAATTCATCAATGTAACAGGCAAAAGATGCAATGATTGTAGACATGGAGGGAGCAACGCATCTACAAGATTTACCAATAAGAACCCTTTGTGAAAAGCTTAAAAATGTAAAACAATTATCTGCAGAAGCATGCCTATTTAAAGTGCACGAGAGGCTGCGTAAACCAAACCCAGAGGCTTATACACCTTTGACAATATCCATCGGGCCTTACCATCATACGAAGCCGGAGTTGAGGAAGATGGAAAGGTTGAAGGAATTGTATACACAGTCCCTTTTAAAAGGAGCAAGAGTGGGTGTGGATGAGTTTTGGAAGAAATTAAAGGAGTTAGAAGGCAGAGCTGAGAACTATTATGGTGATGAGATAGACGAAGAAGTTAGAGGGGATGAATTCGTGAAGATGTTATTTCTTGATGGTTGCTTTATAGTGGAATTTGTTATTAGATCATATCGTCGAGCAATTGGCCGGGAAGAACAAGACGAAAATGATCCCATTTACATGATGATTAGCGGGATGGGAAGTAATATTCTTCGTGACATGTTGCTCCTGGAAAACCAACTCCCCTTCTTTGTTCTGCAAGCACTCTACGAAATGATTAGTAATCCTCTCAACCCAGAATTCACAGTGATGGTGAAAATTGCATTTCGGAATATGATACCAAAGATGAACATTATCTCCCTACTCAATACTGAGGTCAACCACAAAGAGATAAAGCATTTACTTCAGATAGTGCACATTCTCTGCCAACCCCAACCCCAAAATAATGAGCAGATTCAGCAACAGAAGGCCGCATGTTCTTCTACTTCTTGCTGCTTTTGGAAACAACCACAAAGCCAAGGCAATGACGACGACGATGATGATTTATTATGCAGTATCCGTACTGTAAGTGAGCTTCAAGAAGCTGGAATTCACTTCAAAAAGGTTGGCAAGATTAGTAACGACTACAACTCTAATGAAATCATAAGTCTATTTGATATAAAGTTCAATAAACACGAACGCGTATTGGAGATCCCCTCTTTCGCTCTCTATGATCCAACAGAAACATTCTTTAGAAATCTCATAGCCTACGAGCAACATTCGCGGGATGTGAGTCCCATGTATTTCACAGATTATTCCAAGTTCATGGACGATCTTATTAATACAGAGAAGGACGTCAACTTACTTCGTCTTAGAGATGTTTTTGTAAATGGATTGGGAGATGACAAAGAAGTGACCAGTCTTTTTAACAACCTTAGCAAAGGGGTTGTCTATTCCAGTGATGACTTCTATTACAAAGATGTGTGCAAGGAATTGAATCGACATTGCAAAAAACCCAGGAACGTGTTGATGGCCAAACTAAGACGCAATTATTTCCATAGTCCATGGGCAGGGATTTCTACCTTTGCAGCTATATTGCTTCTTACGCTCGCTATTGCCCAAACTGTCCTAACTGCGCTTGATCTGCTTAAGTAATTTTATCAATATCTACTTTTGTCTGCTATATATAATAACATCGAGCGAATGAGTGTAATAGTGTGAATTGATAACTTGTTTATTTTGATTTAGCATTACATTTTCAAAGCTACCCTCTTCCACTCTTTACTTTTCTACAAACTTTAATAATATAATATTTCGATTAACTATTTATATTATTCTTAACTTAATAATTGTAAATTATTTTCTAACATTTTAATAATAATAATAATAGGGGAAAATGTCATTTTCCCCTTAATTATATGCTTATAGCACTTTTTTTTTTCATTACATGTTCGATTTCGTGTTTTTTTTTTTTTTGCGATGTCAATCTCCGGTAGTGTTGAGTGTTGCCTGTGTTGTATCTTCGTCGGCGGCGTGTTTTAAGTTAGTTGATGTGGTCGACGAGTGTTGCCTGTGTTGTATCTTCGTCGGCGGCGGCTTGATGTGGTCGACGACAAGCTGGTGGGGTTCTTTGGGTGTATTCTATTGGTGCCAAGTTGTAGAGTGTACAGGCTTGCACTGTTGGTTCGGTTCCCGATGGTGTAGTGTGCATTTATGTTGGGCTATTGTGTGAACTGTAACAGGCTATTTGTTCAGTGGGTGAGTAGCGAGGTGAGGGGCGGAGGGAGGTGGTTAGGCCGATTTTTCAAATGGTCGTGGGTGGTGTGCATCTATGTGTTGCTTATTACCCAGACTAGCACCTAGTGCCTTCTACAAGGTTGGTTGCTCTGTGTGCATTGTATTGTGTATGGGGAGTGTTTGGTGAGGCTGGTAGTGTTTGTTTCATTTTGTTGTGTGCTGGCGAGCGTTGTTGGTGGGTTGTTACTGTTTGTGTTATTTTAGATGTAGTGGAGTGCACTGTATTTATGATAGTTGGAGTGCATTTCATTTGGGCACTCTGTGCATTGTAGCTTATGGTGGTGCATATGTTGTTGCTAGTGGGTGTTTTTCTGCCTTACTGTAGAACTTATGCAGTGAAGTGTATGTATTGAACTCAATGAACTCAATGAATAGCAAGTTGTACAGAGAGGCCATATATATACATTCTAACAGTAAGACTAGCCACTTATTCGAATTTCAAATGGGTAGCTAAGAGTAAACATCTAACAACCTTCTAACACTCCCCCTCAAGTTGGAGCATAGATATCAAACATGCCCAACTTGTTACATATATATATAATCCAACTCATTACAAAGCCCTTTCGTGTATATGTCAGCCAGTTGATCACCTCTCCGAACGTGTGTAATAGATATTAGTCCCTGCTCCACTTTCTCCCGTATAAAATGGCAATCAACTTCAATATGCTTCATCCGCTCGTGAAAAATTGGATTACTCGCGATGTGTATGGTAGCACAATTATCACACCACAAATATATTGATAACTTCACTTCAACACCCACTTCTTTTAGAATGTTATGCACCCAGACTATTTCACTCGCCACATGAGCCATAGCCCTATATTCCGACTCTGCACTTGAGCGCAACACCACATTCTGCTTCTTACTCTTCCACGAGACCAAGTTGCCTCTTACAAACACACAATAGCCCGTCATAGACTTCCTGTCACTCGGTGAACCAGCCCAGTCTGCATCAGAGAACGCCTCAACACGTATATAGCCGTGGTTAGCGTAAAGAATCCCTTTTCCAGGAGCAGCTTTCAGATACTTCACAATTCGAATAACTGCTTCCCAGTGAGTTTGCGTAGGCGTACTCATGAACTGATTAACGACACTCACTGGAAACGCAATATCTGAATGGGTAATTGTGAGATAATTCAACTTTCCCACTAACCTCATGTACCTCTCCGGATCTTCAAACGGCTCCCCCTCTCCTGCCAACAACTTCACACCTTGTTCCATGGGCGTGTCACACGGTTTTGACCCAAGCAGCCCCGTGTCACCGAGCAAGTCTAACACATATTTCCTTTGTGAGAGAAATACGCCTTCTTAGAGCGCGCCACTTCAATTCCAGAAAGTACTTCAGCATTCCCAAATCCTTAGTATAAAACTCAGTTCCGAGAAAGGACTTGAGAGCCTCGATTCCACCTGCATCAACTGCCTGTAATTACAATATCGTCTACATACACTATCAACAAAACACACCCATAGTTAGTATGTGTGTAAAAGACAGTGTGATCATACGCACATCTCTTCATTCCAAATTCAACAACCACGTTGCTAAACCTTCCAAACCACGCACGAGGAGACTGCTTTAGCCCATATAAAGACTTCTTCAGCTTGCACACTTTCCCAGACTCCCCTAAGCAACAAAGCCCGGCGGTTGCTCCATATAGACCTCCTCACGCAAATAACCATGTAAGAAGGCATTCTTCACATCAAGCTGGTACAAGGGACAATGACTCGAAGCTGCCAAAGAGATAAATATACGCACAGAAGTTAACTTGGCTACTGGAGAGAACGTCTCGTTATAATCTATATCGTACGTTTGTGCGTATCCTTTGGCCACCAAGCGTGCTTTGAGTCAAGCTACAGAACCATCCGGGTTCATCTTAACCACATACACCCACTTTCACTCAATAGCAACCTTACCAGGTGGAAGTTGTACTAGATCCCAGGTCTGGTTTTCCTCAAGAGCGTTTATCTCCTCTACCATCGCGTGCCTCCAACCATCATGGGACATATAGCCTGACTCAAGGACTTTGGAACAGGAATAGACTCTAACTGAGACACAAAAGCACGTGAAGATGATGATAAATTGGTATATGACACAAAGGACGGAATGGGATGAACACAACGACGTTTACCTTTACGAATGGTGATAGGAACATCCTGATCTGTCGACAAAGATTTTGGTAAGGGAGGATTCACTGGTGGAACCGGTGGGGCTGCACGTGTGCCAACTTCTCTCGGCCGCCTGTAATAAACCTGCGTAACTGGAGGCCTAGACTCAATATCTCCCACGGGGTGAGGGACAGTAACAACGTATGTTAAAAAATCATCTAGCTCGGATACCATTGAACCACAAGCCACTTGGTTCTATCCTCTATCATTAGCGGTGCCAAACTATAGTTTAGGGCCTTTGTCGACTGTGTGTAGCTCCTCCATCTTAAGCTACTTCCCTACCTCTTTGACTCTCCACAGAATTCACTTCTTATATCCATAATTAATCCACACAAACTTAGCATAATAATGCACAATTCTAAAAGAACATCTCTACTCTTCCTTTTCTGCATCACCATATCCTCTACTCACATAATCTTTACATGTGTAAATCAGGACCAAAACGACATTAAAACTAACCAATTAAGAATAGTCATCTTGTGAAGAAATTAAATATTGTTCATCAATACATACACTCTATTACTCTATCGGGAAAGTGTCAATTGTCAAATCCCTCTTCAACCAAGCTCAACTTAGGTTTTCCCCTCCAGATTTAGAGCACAATTCATATCTCTTTTCTTCTTCTTCTTTTTTTAATGCATATATGTTTATCTGTTGATATAATTCTATGCATATATGTAGCTTTAAGAGTGAAGATGATGTTAACCTTGGGGGAAGCCAGGAAGGCCAAGTTGGAGCTAAAGATCTTGTCTGATCATTAGTCACTAAAAAACAAGAAAACAATAAGATCTTGTCTGATCATTTAGTCACTAAAATATTGTGTTTTAACCATTAAGAAAAACAATATAAAGTGAAACCAAAAAGCACTCGGCTTTCATCTACTTACTGTGAACACTTTAGGTTTATCTCCAACTCAATCCAGAAACTTCCAAACATGACAAGAACTGAACTAGTGCATACACACATAGAAGTGGGTAACTAAAATCAAGGAAAAATAAAGACTTTTAGCACCTGAATCGTAATCTACATTATTCTAAATCATAATATACATTATTTTAAAGCATAATGTACATTATGTTACCCCTAATATTTCATTATTCTAAATACGTAATGTACATAATTCTAACACATAATGTATATTATTCTAACACATAATATTCACAATAGATAATATTTTGAACTGTGATGTCCAGAAGCAAGGTCAAAGTGATATTTTGGGCCTTCTTAAGAGGAGAAAGAGGCTTCAAATGTTATTGGGCCTACGAGTGAGGATGGAATATGCGCTGATGAAGTTGCAGGTTCTATGGATTAAAAAAAAAAAAAAAAGTCAGAGGTGAGCCCATTGGCGATTCTAAATTTTGGAATGGGCCAGATCAGAACCGAACCTTGTATAAAAGTTCAAAATCTATTTGAACCAGATTTTTTTTTTTTAATTTTTGTTTATAAATTTATTTTGTATTATTAAATTGTCCAAATTAAAAATTAATTTTTTAAAAAATATTTTTCATTCTAAAAATGTTTTTAAAATAATATATTAAATATTTTAACTTCAAAGTTATATGAAGAATAAACTATATTAAAAAAGTTATTATCATTGAACTTTAAAATGTTATTTAAAGTTTAAATTTAATCAAATAATAATTAAACTTTAAAAATAATAAATAATAAATAATAAATAAAATTTTTATTTTTAAATTTTTTTTTCCGGTTCCAAATATTTGGAACTATGGGTTCCGGTTCTTAATCGGAATCGAAACCGTCCATACAGTTTTAGTTTCAGTTTGGTTTTAATAGTGCAAGGTTCAGTTCAAATCGAACGGTTCGAATTGAATCGTTGTCGTTCCTATGCCCACCCTATAACAATGAATATTTTATCTTGGAATTGTCCTAGGATAATTATATGGCAATTCAAATCTTAGTGGATCTCATCCATTCAAATGCCAAAGTGTAATTTTTTATTGAGCCTTTTGTCGGGAAAAGTAAATTGGAGCCCATTAGAAGGAGGGTGGATTTTGAGAGTTTATTCAATAGTTATGTTGTGCAACCGTGTGCACCATTACACAATTGCAAAATGATTTGTTTTGATTAAAATGCACGTATCATTTAAAAAAAAAAAATTTCAATTCCCCTCAACAGCATTGTGTTGTTCATTCATTGTGGATTTTTATTTCATTCATTGTGGATATTTAGTTAATTCATTGTGGATATTTAGTTCATTGTGGATATTTAGTTCATTGATTGTGGATATTTAGTTCATTCATTGTGGATTTAGTTCATTCATTCTGAATTTTGTGTTATTCATTCACTGTGGATATATAGTTATAAATTTATGGATATATAATTCAAAACTATGCACAAAAAATGTTATTGCTGGGAATTGAACTTGATTTTATTTTTTTAAAAGTAGGACGCGCGTTTTTTAGTTAAAACGACGTCGTTTTTGCAACCGTGTGCACCATACATGGTGCACGCGGTTGCACAAACATAATTTGTGGAGTTTTTTTGTTGATAACAAAGGCCGTTGAGGTGGGTTGGCTTGCATTTGGGAGGTCAGGCCCATTGGTTCATTCAAAATTTTTCAGATAAGCACATTTAGGAGTGTAATTGAGTCGAGTGGTTCGCGAGTTGCTTGGTCAAAGTTCGCTCTAGTTTAATCAAAGAGCTCAAGCTCAATATATTAGGCCTGTGCTATATCAACTCATATATATATATATATATATATATATAATATAATATATATATATTATATATATATATATATATATATATATATATATATATCATTTGAAACCAAAAAAAAAAAAATCTTAAGGGAAAAAATAAGAACTGATCCCATCCTAACATCCGGATAAATTGGAATCAATTTAGAAAAAATGCGGTGACATTTTCGTAATTATCACCAACTTTACTAAACAACTTGAACACTAAAATCTGCAATTCTTAGACTTTTTCAAATTTGCACATTTAGTATTACACATTTTGCACATTGAGTATTAAAAAATTGCACTTGTAAAAATGCAAAAGTACGTACATTACAGTTAAGGTTTCAATTTTAAAATTTATGACTGAGTTTTTATTTTATTTGGTTTAGTGGTTAACTAATTACTACTTAAGGTCTAGCATTTATGATTTAGATTTAAAATTTAACTTTTTCGTTGATTTTATAAAATTTACCAGGTTTGCATATTTAGTTATTAAAGATGTCATATTTAAGTGTTCAAGTTTGCATAGTGAAGTTGATGATAATTACGTAAATGACACCATGTTTTTTTTTAAATATGATCATATCGATCTATTTTTTACAGATGTAAAATTAATATTGGTTCTCATTTCTTCCTATGGTATTATTCTCATAGGTCCTTATATATTATATTATATATATATATATTGTGTGTTGTGGTGTGTGTGTGTGTGTGTGTGTGTGTGTGTGTGTGTGTGTGTGTGGTGTGTGTGTGGTGTGTGTGTTGTGTGTGTGTGTGTGTGGTGTGTGTGTGTGTTGTGTGATTTTTTTTTTTTGACCAAGTGTATGTATGAGTTTTGGATAGTGTCAAACAAAGGTCGGAATATACAGGACAATGTCCATTCAAATTTGGATGATTCTAAATATGTTTTGATTTAGATTTGGAATTACTAAATGGGCTGGTACTCTATCTAATTGTTATCCTAAAAACATAAAGTTCGATGCAAGTAGGTTATATTGTAATATTTATGTTGTGGAACCGTGTTCATCATGCATATGGTGAACATCAAATAGTATGCCTGTGCAATCGAATGTATTATGCGATGGGTGCATACGGTTCAAAACGACGTCGTTTTGACTAAAAATGCGCGTCCCACTTAAAAAAAAAAAAAATACTAGGTTCGATTTCAGCAATAGCATTATTGTGATATATAATTAATGAATCTGGATTATAGTTATTAAATTTGTGGAATATAGTTATGAAATTTATGGATATTTAGTTCATTCATTGTGGGATATTTAGTTCAATCATATAATTGTGGGATCTTAGTTCATTCATTGTGTGTTTTTATTCATTTCTATTCATTCATTGTGAATTTTTACTTCATTCATTCATTCATTGTGGATTTTTACTTCACTCATTCACTGTGGATATATAGTTTGAAATTGTTAATAAGTTATGAAATTATATAGTTATGAATTTAATGGAATTTAGTTTCATTCATGGATATTTTTTCAATCATATATTGTGGATATTAGTTCAATCATTATGGATAATTCATTCCTTCATTCATTGTGGATTTTTTTTTCATTCATTCATTCTGTTCATGTGATTATATTTATGATTTCTGGATATATAAAAAATGCTATTGCCGGGAATCGAACTGATTTCTTCTTTAAGTGAGACGCGCATTTTTTTTAACCAAAACGGCGTCGTTTTACAACGTATGCACTTTGCAAGGTGCATTCGGTTGCACAGTATAATTTGCGGATGACAGGTGCACCCATTGTTCTTGGCCCTCATATTTTGAAAATTGTTTGGGGAAAAATTTAAATAAACCCTGAACATTACTCACTAATTAAACCTTTAAATTTTCAAAAAGTATAATTAAGTTCTTAAACATAAATTATTTTAAAGCTTAAGACCTAACAATTTATTGATGACCTATAATTACATGTCACAAGAGTTCCGGCAAACCTACGGTGAAATTTCAACCATGCATATTCCGTCAAAAACAGTTGTCAGTGTCATTTGGTTTCCTTCTCCGGCAAAGGAGAAGGCGACCTTCCACCTCCATCAGAAAAAGCAACCAAACAACGCCAGCAATCATTTTGCCAATGTTTTTTTGTCAAAATATAGTCAGAATCTTGTCAGAACCTTAGTGACCTATAATTATAGAACACCAACCGATTTTTAAGCATTATAGAACACCAACCGATTTTAAACATATTATTTTAGAACATTAAGAGCTATCCGTAATTGACTTCTTGAATATTATTCAAGAGCCTATTTCAACCTTTTTCCCAAATTGTTTTATACCGAGTATCATTTATGCTCACAATGTGAAAGTACAAAGCCGAAACATTACCCTACAAAAAATCCATAAAAGATTATCTTTATAGTAAATTTGGCAACTACCACTACTAGTACAAATACGTATCACCACCAAACAACATAAGATGCAAATGCCGCCGGCTATTACCAAGGAAAAAAAATAACCAAAAAAAAAACAAAGCATTTGACTGACAATAGTCAGTTTCCGAATTTTCAGCTGCAGATGCAACAACAGTTGTGCACCTAATTATAAGCCACCAAAGACTGCAGTCTTGACTCTTGACCTAGTAGCGATCATAACGCCTGGAAAACATGACGCAGATATTAGATGTCATTTTTATACTATTATCACAACCAGGACAAAGTCACATACATAAATTAAACAGATCTGCAAAGTAGCCAAAAAAAAAAAAAAAAAAACCTGTGGCGATCATAATCCTTGAGCGTTCTTTGGATCGAGATCGTGATCTGCGGTGACTCCTTCTAGAATCATAGCTACGAGAACGCTCCCTCTTCTCTATCATAGCCGCGATCTCGGTCACTATACTATCACGATCTTTGCTTTTACGATCATAATCCCTCCCTCTTTCACGGCTATCACCTCGATCCCTACTTGATTCCCTTTCAGGGTCTCGGCTCCTTCGTTCTCTAGATCTACATGACAGAAATTGAAGTAAAATGTTCATTCAAATACTTGAGGGAAAAAAAATAAAAAATCAACTCCACCTATTTATTTTATATTTTTAACGTGACTTACATCTTCTCTTCTTCATAAGCTTTCCGCTTATTGTTTCTGTCTTCTGCCAATTCATCAAAGAAAATACAATTGAAAAATATGGATTGCCAGATTGCAGTTTAATAATGCAGCCTTAATAAAGGGGGAACACCAAAACCCATTTTTAGGTATTTCCAGCTACCAATCTGGATATTTAACTGTGCATTCAGCCTTTCTGTAAGGATTTACGCAGATTTTAAGAAAATTTAACAAAAGCTCACTTAATTACTTCAGCACTTAAAATGCCAGGGCAAGTAGCACTTTTAACCACTCTGCTCAGCATATCAAATTGCAACCCAAAAAATGCTAATATGGTTTGCATATATTATGAAGCACTAAAATCATCTGTAAAATAATGCGTGTAACAAAAAATCACTGGCACAACAATACCTGACTGGTCTCCTTTTATATGCCCACTTAAAAGAATCATGTCATGTTCTGGTTTTGGCGACTGTTGCCCCATATATGAGAAAAGAGATGCTCACCCAGAAAATTTTTCTGAATAAGATTATTCTCTGCATCTCATTATTTGACAATTTCTCCATAAACTTCATCACTGATTAACGCTGAACAGAGAGTAGCACAAGACGTAATAGAGGCGCACATTTATCCAGTTCATGTACTTTACTAAAAGCTAGATTTCATTTTCTTAATCAAATAGTCCACAATACGAGAGTAACTCAAAAGGTAAATATTCTATTTTCTTCTGGGTGGTGGCTAGTAACATCTATCTTTGTTGAAGCCTAATATATGGACAATTGGAAGATTTAGCATATTAAATCTGAATAGACCAGCACTTAGCACTAATAGTTCCCTTCTAATCACTTAGCAATTATATTCAGTCAACCAATTTAGCAATACTGCTAACTCAAAGGATACAACAATGTCACCTCCCTAGTTTCATTTGTTGGTTCTAGTTTTATTTATTCTAAACCTGAGATGTTTCAAATTCACAAAAGACAGTAAAGACTTTCCTTAAAGACGTTTGCATTTCAAATGAAGTACTTCTTCTCCGAAGGTATTAGAAAACTCACACAGAGAGAAACATTAGTTTAAACTGAATCTCTATAGAAAGAAAGTGAAACATTATATGCAGCACCTGATTCACAAATATCCACATTATTGTTAGTTTCAGGAGATCAGAATATAATCATAATCTATGCAAAATGTATCTATGGATTCTTCTTCTATTGCATAAAGAAGATTCTTGATATTTTCATGTGTCATCTTTCACACACCCCCAACCTATTAAGATTATTTACACTGAAAAAAAACCAAAAAAAATTACATTTAAAAAATAATTTGGGTTCTGACATTAAAAATAAAGGGGTGCACTGGGAGTCCTACCAATAATTCTAAGGAAGGACTTCGGAATACTTTCCAGGAAAATATCTGCACTTCAGGAAAAAAAATTAAAATAAACCTTGTACATATTTTACACACTGAAAATTATAGAACCGCTTAAAAAGCATTCATACTGTTCAATATGTAATACTACATAGAACTAACATATCAACTTAAGATATGAACTCTTTTTAAATGCTTAAAACTGTTAAAGTAATGTAAGAATCAATTATCTAAAATCACAATTTCTATCTGAAAAAGCAAGTATCTAAAACTCACCCTCAGTTCTTCGTAAGCCTAATAATACTGCGTATATTTTCCTCCAGGACCACTAAATGCCTCTTGCCAAGAGTTGAGTAATACTAGGATTTTATCCCTCATATTCATATCAGTCTACAAATCCATCAAGTTTTTAAGAATGACGTTTGATTGATCTCAAAGAAAATGGTAAAATGCAGAACTAAAGTAACAAAATACAACCCATCAATAAAGCACAAACACCCAAAATCTGCTGTTTGATTCTAACATAGTTAAGAAAATTTCAAGTCACACTACTGTCTATTAAATAAAAAACACAAGATATTCTTAAACCAGACCTCAAAGATTATAAAAGCGGAAAATTATGGAAAAAGAGTCACATGTAGACTCAAAGTATGATCCCACTGAATACCAAAAGAAAACTTGTCTTCTTCTTTACAATTTTGACCATATCTTGCAGGATATTTCTCTCTGCAATTTAAAAGTGCACATTGTCTCTCGCAACTAAAGGGAAGGCATAGAGAACAGTTAACAAGGCATGAACAGTGGAAGCAACTGCTTTATAGTTGAAGTTCATGAATAGATTTCAATGGTACACAGCGCACTAATATGAAACAAACTAAACACAAATATTTGTTTGACAATAAATATTTTACCGTCAAAGAATGTAGCTGCATTTTAGAATTCTTTTGCTGCAACCCTTTAAGGTTTTACCACATCTTTACCTAACCTGAAAATTGGAGCACCAGATATCAGAAAATTGACAAGCATAACCATTAGAAATATTGGTATACTCTGTATTAGTAATGCTCAAATTTTAGAACCGGTGTTTAGCTGATAATTTAAGGAGTTTAGATGTGATGAGGTCTTTTGGTTAAAATCCTACTAGTCTCATTTTTGCCAAAACACTCGTATAGAGTAAGTCTGTAGCCTTGTAACACCCCGTGTTACGGCCTTCAATCCTAGATTAATTATTAATAATCCGTAATATAATTAAATATGATTTAATTATGTTAGGGCCCCCTTTAATTAATTAATAGGGTCCACGGTTCTAAATTAGAGGCTTAAGCCTATTAGGAATAAAGAAAGTAAACATTTTACTATTCAGATTGTGATCCGCTTTAATTAATCCATAAAACAAGTCCCTAAGTGTGTATATAAGGAATAGAGATGTTAGTAAAGCGATACATTGCGTACCCTAACTAGGAGTCTTAAATATACGAAAAGGAACTTAGGAGGCACCTAAAATTCCTACACAATAGTCTCTCACCAACCCAAGAGTCAAGAATTCCCCTAGAGAATCAAAAAAAAGTTAAGAAAGATCTTATAGCAATGGATTAATTAAGGCTTAAGAGGTACACCATGTCATCCAACAAAATATTCTTTATAGTTATGAGTTCCTTAGGGTTTCCCCAATTATTGGGGTGAATAGCGGCTTAATGATATTATTATGATTGATGTTGAATTGATGATTCCATGGGATCTTGAAATCTGAATATTGGGTTTCTTGTTAATTAAGATGTTCTTGAATAACTTGGTATTCTGATGATAATGTATTGTTTTGATGATTGATGTTTTGATTAATTAATTGGTATAGCTATGATATGTGTCTGATTCTTGTACCAGAAACTTTGCAATAGATAGAAAATCGTTATTTTGTTAAGAACATAAAAAGATACGACCCTAGGATTTGTACGTATGCTAATATTCTTGGATTATCGGTGGGGAATGCATATTTTGGTGTTGATATAGGTTAGAAAAGCTGATAGGTTATGTGCGTTTCGTTTTTCGCGTGTTTGATCCGTTAAATTTCTACGTGTTGTCGTTAATTGCGTTGCAAAAGTAAGCAGGTTTCGGTTCCACAATCGGTTCCCGGGACGAAAAAGTTGTGAAATAGAGTCAGTGGGGAGGGTAAGGTGGGGGCGGGGTAGGGGAACCGCACCTTTACCCACTGCACGTGTTTACTGTTCAGGCAGCGGCAGCCGGCGGCGGGCAGCTGCCCACTCG
>VALG01011357.1:0-26205 GCA_009835305.1 Ipomoea purpurea
CAGCAACTGTTCATCCTAGGCGCCAAATCTCTATTATTTTTTTTTTATTTCCATTTTGACCTTTCTTTCTTTTAATCTTTTTTGTTTTTGTCTTTGTTTAAACATTTTTGGTTTTGTTAAATTGTTAATTATAAATTTATATTATTAAATAAATTATATCATTTTGGAAAGATCTCATCAAGGACGATAAAATAAGTCTAATATTGAACATAGATTAATTAAAAATGAAATACTAAGCCCAATGTATAACAAAACTTTAAAGCAAATTACATACTTAATTTAAAGCACACACGTTAAAGCCTACTTAAAACTACTTTAACATACTTAATTTAAAAACAAACACATAAAAAACTTATTAAAAATACTTTAAACAACTTAATTCAATAATCTCCTAGCCAGCATCATTTCCTCCAAATGATTAAAATATTGAGTAAACTGACTGCTTGATTCTTCTCCTCCAAGGTGGTTGGACGAGCTCTCTTTGCATGAATTTGCAATTGTGTATTTTTAAGCCAATCACGCCTTATTGGATCTGTGATGAATCAACATCTATGTTCATGATTCTGTTATCTTCCTTTGTTGCCGGCCACAAGTGTTTAGTTGCTTTGCTTCATTTTGAAATTTTATCGTTTTCATTTTGAGCTTTTATCATTTGGAAGGCTCATAATTTTTTTGCGAGTTGAGCTTGACTTTTGTTCGAACATTTGTGCGATCTTTTTTCATTATGGCTCTGCTGACTTTGGCAAAATAATCATGACATTCTGCAAATGCTTGCTTTCTTTTTTTTTTTCCTTGTTACGGGGGCCCGCTAGAGACTTTCATTGTTCAAAGCCCTGACTTTCGAAATCATCGTCTCACCGTTAGCAAAACGATGCATGAACCTATTGACCTATCGGCCTTGTGGACTCTGCACCTTAATGTCAGAAACTTCGCTTTCGACTTGCAACACTTGGTTCTCTACCCTGAAGGCTTTGAAATTTCTCCAAGTCTTTAACCAAAGGCCAATGCATTGATCAAATTTATAAATATAAACTTTATGAGGGGTGTAGGGAATTAAATTTGTTGCAGAATTGGTGTAAATGGGGTTGGAGATGGAAAAATTTGGTGTAAGAATATGCTGGGAATATTCCTTTTTTGGGTGTAAACATTTGGGTCCAGAATTTGGGTGCAATGGTTGGAGATGGTCTAAAGAGTAGTGTTTACATTCGCAGTGGTGGAGCAAACCTCTACTCCAAATAGATGAGTTACCAACCATGATTTTTGACGTTTTGATTTGACAGATATGACATTTACCAAAACCCACCAACGACTAAAGTGAGATTTAGAAGAATTATATTATTCTAGGCTTGCTAATTTTTTCTCCTGTGGTTGGTTACTTTTTCTAGTGGGTCGGGAACTAACACAACAAAATTTAATCATTTATGGTGGACTATGGTCCAAAAACGTCATCGTTTTTTTTTTTTTTTTTTTTTTAAGTAAAAAGAAACGGAAATGACAATCGTTACTAATCACGTATTAATAATGTGATAAGAATAAAATGAAAATACAATATATCTAAAATGAAACTGAATAATAAGTCCCATATATTGAGTGTATATTGTCAAATGAAACTGTAGTTATATCAAAATGATATTTTAGCTGTGTTGTAATGAAACTATAGTGTATCTAAATGAAACTGAATAACATGTCTCATTAAATGTATATTGTCAAATGAAACTGTAGTTGAATTAATTAAAATGATATGTTAGTTGTGTTGTAATGAAACTATAATATGTATAAAATGAAACTGAATTACATGTCTCATATATTGATTTTATATTGTTAAATGAAACTGTATTTATATCAAAATAATACTTTAGTTATACTGTAATGAACCTACATTATATATAAATTATAAAATGAAACCAAATAATATGTTTCACATATTTGATTAAATATTGTCAAATGAAACCGTAATTGAATTAAAATTATACTTTAGTGGTGTAATAATGTATAAAATAAAATTCAATAACAAGTCTCACATTTTGAATGTATAATACCAAATGAAACTATAATTAAATCAAAATGATATTCTAGTTGTACTGTAATAAAACTACAGTATATATAAATTTAAACTTAATACATCATAAAAAAAAAAATATAATTAGTTAAATGGAACGGCCAAACACGTATTGTTTCTTTTCATTAAAAATTTACCGTTAAAATTGAAGCATTTAACCAAACGGTCCAATATTTGTTCGGCCTTCTGGGCCGAAGAAAAAGTCCGTAAGCCATCGGTTTCATATAAAAGTTACTCGTAAAACGCAAAAATGATCCGAGAAATTCAAAAGCATTTTGAAAAGAGTTTCGAGGCGGATTCAAAGGGAAGGATAGAATGTTGCAGTTTCCGGCATTCATGCTACAGTACCCTTGGTCTACTGAGACAATTCCGACGTCGTATCTTCTTCCTGCCCAGTGGGCCCCATCCCCAGAGCGATGAGCTCCTCCTTGCCATGAGGAGTCAGATTTTGAAGAAAAGGTTTATACTCTTAATTGCTATTTGTATTTTTAGCTTTTAGGTTTAAAAAATAGTACTACTGTATTTCGTTGTCTTTAGACGTAGATTATTATTTCCGTAATTTGTGAATGGATTCTATGTTCCTGCTTTTGAAGAATTGAAGTATTACTTCTGCATCCTCTAGTTTCAATTTGACCAAATTTATTTTGTGGGCTGACAGAAGCAGATTCCCAGTATTAGGGTTTTGTTAAAGGAGTCCAATGTTGTCTGTTTTTGTGAAAATCAAATTATTAAATGTGAAAATCTTATAAACAGCATTAGTCCTTTAGTTTCAAAAAAAATGGATATTGCCTAGTTGGTTGAGGATTACTAGCTTTGAAGTGGGTTTTGATGTGGAATTACTTAGTATGTTGCTAGGTTACTGTAGACATTTTGTTTGGTTTGCACTTAATTCTTTTTGCTATACTTTGGAGCTACAAATGAACTGAACCATTTGAGTGTTTTGATTATGCGGGAATAAATGAATAATTTGATTTGACTGCTGTTTATGGCAGTTCATGTTATATGTTCATGCTAAGCAAATGAATACAAGATTAGCATCATGATATCATGCTTACACTAATAATGGAGTTCGTTTTACTTATTATAACTATGAAAATAAGACTCTATTGCCTGACTTTTATTCCTTGATTATTGGTTTCTGAATTAACCCGAATACAAAAGAGAAAAAAGTTAGGATATTGGATATGATGGGGTGGGTGGGGGTGCATGGACAGATAGGCTGGGATTGAAAGGAGAAGGTCAGTTTTAAAGTCTTGGTTGTGTGTTAGGTGCATAAGTGCATTGTGGCCTATTAGGTGAAGAATGAAAGAGCAAAGTGGGGAGGGACTGAGGGAGAGAGGTAAAGTAACAGCTTTGGTGGTGAGAAAGGGAAAGTGGCTAGATGGTAACACAGTGTAAGGATGTGGAGGGAGGAAGGTGGGGTTTGGGAAGAGATGCTTTTGACAAGTTGAGAGAGTAAGAGATAGAAGTTGAATCCTCTGGTTTCAAATGGGAAAAGAATGTGAAGGTTTTTAGGAGACAATTTAATTTATAAAGTGTCAATCTGATTGGTGCAATGAATGGATAGGCATACCATTCTTTGTTCATCAGTTAGTATCAACGGTTCTTTGACAAGTTGCTGTTCAAATTCATAGGCTAGTGGGATTTATCAGCACTAGGTAACTAGTGTTGTTGCCTAATCCTTGTACCTAAATTCGTTATAAATGCAAAATCTGAAGCTGCATGAGAAGCATTAGCATACTAGTAGGTAAAGCTACTTGTTGTCTCCTTATTTGGAATGTATGGACATTGGTTTTGGATCTGGAGGCACATAGGAAAGACAATAGAGTGTTGTTATTATCATCATCTTTGGTCTGGTCTTTTTCCTTTCATTTATGATGATTTATTTCATTTTATTTTATATATAATTACAGTGTAGTGAGATCGGAAAGATTAACAGCAACTTAACTGTGATCGGGAAGACCAACGTAGTTGATAACGACAAAGAAGATTTTGACAATGAAGCCGAGGATGACGATGTTGATAATGGAGAAGAGTCTGAAGGTGATGACTTCGATCAGGAAACCGGTTGATAAGTTTCATCCAACGCAACTATGCTTTAGACTGCTCTGCTTCTTTGAGTTCTTTCCAACGCTTATGAACTCTCAGCTAGCTGACTTTGTAATTCTGCATTTGGTGCCAATACTTTACTGATTAAAAACCAAATCTTTGTATCATGTAACAATTCATTTGTTCCAAGAAAACATAATTGGCTTATTATTTCACCTAAAAAGAATTAATAGATGTATACAGTAAAAGCAATAAAAACTTTAAACACCATAAAGCTCATATATACCAAAGTAGACTTACTTTTACACAAGTGACTCAAACATGACAATTTTAGTCTTTAAACAGATATTGCAATCTCAGTTGAAATAATCATATGTGATATGCCTTTAAACTTGCATGTATATGTGATAGATTTTCATTTTGGCAACGATTATGATTTTTAATGACGGATAACGCATTAAACATTAATCCACAACCTAATAGAACATGTATATATGATAGCTTTAACTTTCCGGTCATAGAGTTAATGGAGATTCAACCCAAAAAAGTTATTAAGAGCAAAGCATCATAAACATATGTGATTTAGGTATAAAAAAAAAAAAATTAAAAAATTTACTAGGGTGTATTGAGCGTGCACGTGTTGAATTGCAGGTCTGCCTGCAGGCCTTTAACCCGTGAAGAACAGTAATAAAGAATAATAATAGCAAGAAGAAGAATAAAGAACAAAGAAAAGTAATAATTATTATCATCGATCTGTACAACATTACAATGATATATATAATCCCTATCATAATAGCCTTTAGGACTCTTACGAATCCTACAATATTAATAATCCTATCATCAATATAAAGCTAGAGTAATGTCCACATAAAGTTTTACAATATTTTTCACCAATTATCCGTATTGAGTGTATAATATATCAAATTAAACCTCTCATTCACTCAAAATCTTGAATTATTAAAGCATATAAGCATGCTAACCTCGTGCAAGAATCATTGTTCAACGAGGAGTTGTTAGGATCGGAGTTCGATACCTTCACAATGACATGCTTCGTTTCATAATTTATTTGTCCAATTGAACTTAAGTGCCAATTAGGTTGGATATAATTCTCATGCTCACAACAGAACTTTAGTCCAAGAGCTTTAGTCTCAATCCTCATGTCAACTCTCTATTAAACACTTTCACTAACAAATCCTCTATGTTATCTTTTGATCTCACGTAGTCAACTGAGATCTGTCATCTTCTTTGTGGAAGAGGTTGTTCTCGTTTGAACTTCTCATGTGGGCGCACTAACACACACTTATATAAAGGGTCCAAAAATTTATAGGCTCTATGCCCTTTACCACACATAGTCACTATCGGTACTGTCTATATTACCTTGATAATATAAAAAAAAAAAAAAACTAATTATTAAGCACGTGCACTACATGCACCTACTTAGAGTATATTTATTTTCTCTAATTTTCTTCTTATTTTATTTTCCTTTAAAAAAAAAAAAATCTTCATTCTCTCTTTTTATTGGTCAAAATATTAACACGATTGAGAATGTTGTAATTGAGTCAGTATTTTCTGAAAGCCTCTATCTCAATATAACGTGTCACGTAGACTTTGATGCTTACCGTTGCTACCAAGCCAAACAAACCGTTTTTGCGTTTCCCAAGATTATCTGCCTTTGCCACGTGTCACTTCCCTCTCTCTCCCACGTTTCCTATAGCTTATATAGCTTTAACCAAAGTTTTTATTTTTTCCCTAAAACTCAAACATTTCAACTACGTATTGTGTCTATTGCTTGCAAGGCCAAAAAGAAATGAGGCTGTTTGTGTATTTGTTGGAGGGAAGAAACTTGGGCGTGAAGGATTCGTACGTGAAATTGCAGCTCGGGAAGTTCAAGTCCAAGACAAGGATTTTGAAGAACACCACAGAGCCAGTGTGGAAGGAGGAGTTTGTATTCAGGGCCGGTGAGTTGGGGGAAGAACTGATTCTGTCTGTTTATGAGCATAATGGGGATGCCGGGTTCTTCAATGGGTCGGGGGATTTAGTGGGTCGAGTCAAGATTCCGATTTGGTCTGTTGTTGCGGAGGAGAATCAGAACTTGCCACCCACTTGGTTCTCCCTTCAAAGACCCAAGAATGCTAAATCCATTGACAGAGATGATGGTTAGTTCATTTTTGCCTCTTTCATTCTGTCTCTAGTTGGTGTATTGGGTTCTACCTGATGAATGAACATTTAGGTGAAGTGGGGATGAACATTCAGTTTGATCATGGCGAAGGTTCACTTCCCTAGGGGCTCACCATCCATATAGGGTTGCTCGGTAAATAGCTGTTAGTTGATTTGATTAGTGGGTTTGAGTAGTTGATAACATTAGCTGATCGTAGAAAGATATTTGGTAAATTAGTGCTGATTATATGCAAAATGATTTTCGTTCAGCTTTTTGAATTTTAGCATTTTGGATCAATAAGCTGTTAAACACTTATATTGAATGTTTAACCATGTCAAATAGCTAATAGAGGTCATATAAGCCAAAATTGGCTGATAAGCTAACTATATTACCAAACAGGGTATAAGTTGTGTACTAGTTATGGTGATCAACTGTTTGTTTTATGGAAGCCATGATGGAGAAAGTCTGGTTTGATGTATCTTGCTCTTATGGTATTGCCATAAATGCATTAGATTTGATTATTCCTCCATATAGTTTATTCAGCTATATGTGTATCTTGGTCATAGTTCCTAAATTTAATTTATGTAATTTATGCATATAATTAGCTGCTAAACTTTTCTACCAACCCAGGGAAAATTCTTCTTACACTTTCCTTGCGTGGCAAGGGCCAGGATGTATCCACTAATCATGCTTGTTTTGTACAACCAAGTGTTGGAAGTGAAACTTCTAAGGATGTGGATGCGATCAAAGTTTCTTCTCCCAAAAAAGTTTTGGAAGGGAAACAATTGATAAAGTCCATTGCTGGCCATTTAGAGAAGTTGTTTGATAAGAACGAGGAATCATCGAAAGGTAATGAAGAAGGATCAAAGAAAGATAATTCTTCTGAGTTATCCAGCATACCTTCAGATTATGAAGACAATGTACAGGAAACCACGGGGAGTCGAACTCAAAGCTTTTGTGAAGCAATTAAGCTAATGCAGTCTAGAACTGAAGGGAGAGAAATGCCAGAAAATCTGCAGGGGGGAATTCTTTTGGATCAGATATATGCTCTGCCACCAAAGGATTTTAATATGCTTCTTTTCGCTCCTGATTCACAGTTTAGGAGGGAGCTTGCAGAGTTGCAGGGTACTAAAGATGTTCAAGAGGGACCTTGGACTTGGAAATCGGATGACAAGTCATGTTTAACACGGGTGGTGACATACACAAAGGGACCGACAAAATTGGTTAAATCTGTTCAAGCCACCGAGGAGCAAACATACCTTAAAGGTGACGGAAAAGAGTTTGCTGTTCTGGTCGATGTTAGTACTCCAGACGTTCCATATGGGAGTTCTTTCAAAGTTGAATTGCTATATAATATAATGCCTGGGCCAGGGCTACGTTCCGGAGAAGAGTCCACTCACCTTGTAATATCCTGGGCGGTTAAGTTTTGCAAAAGCACCATGATGAAGACAGTGATTGAGGGAGGAACTCAGCAGGGATTAAAGGACAGTTTTTCGGAGTTTTCAAGATTACTTGCTCAACACTGTAAAGTAATAACCTCAGCTGAGGTCTTAGATAACGGTCATCTATTGGCGACTTTGCCAAGCGAACATCCTTCAGATTTAGAATTGGCAAGAGAGTACTTCTGCAATTTCACTGTAGTCTCCACCGCTTTTCTAGTTTTATATTTCTCTATACACATTTTATTATCCAGATCAACCCAGCTCCAAGGTTTAGAATTTCACGGTCTTGACTTGCCAGATAGTGTGGGTGAAATTATCACGTGTGGAATCTTAGTCCTTCATTTGGAGCAGGTTTATCGCATGATTGCACATTTTGTAGAAGCTAGACTGCGAAGAGGAAGTGATCATGGAGTCAGAGCACATGGTGATGGATGGGTGCTCACGGTGGCTTTAATCGAGGGGACAAACTTAGCTTCTCTAGACCCAACGGGATTTCCAGATCCATATGTGGTCTTTACCTGCAATGGGAAATCAAGAACGAGCTCTGTCCAGCTCCAAACTCTCGATCCTCAGTGGAATGGTGAGTGCTTGTTTTTTCTCGGTTTCTGTACTTTTCGCATGGGCTAGTTTTAACTCTCAGTTATTTCTTTAGAGATACTGGAGTTTGAACCTGCAGAAGAACCACCCCCATGTTGGATGTCGAAGTTTTCGATTTCGATGGCCCATTTTGATCAAGCTCGCTCACTTGGCACGCTGAAATCAATTTCTTGAAGTTCACTTCGCAGAATTGGCAGATTTGTGGCTTCCTCTTGGTGGTAAAATTGCTCAATCATCACAGTCAAAGTTGCACTTGAGGATATTCTTGAACAACAATAATGGAGTTGAGACAATCAGAGATAATTTGACAAAGATGGAGAAAGAAGTTGGAAAGAAGGTATAACTAAATCTCAACAGATTTTTTGTTGTTTTTCTATAATTAATGAATCATACAAGCAATAGAAAATGTTAAAAAGCTTCCAACTTTTGTCATTGGCAGTTGAACCTCCGGTCACCACACAGGAATTCAACGTTTCAAAAAACATTTGGATTGCCTCCTGAAGAATTTCTAATCAACGATTTCTCATGCTCGCTTAAGAGAAAATTGCCACTGCAGGTGTGATCTAATGCTGATTTCTATTTGGGTTTTATGCCAATTCGAATATATGACACCTTTTCTAATTGCAGGGACGGATCTTTCTATCGACTAGAATAGTTGGGTTTTATGCCAATTTGTTTGGACACAAAACCAAGTTTTTCTTCCTTTGGGAAGATATTGAAGAGATTAATGTGCTTCCTCCATCCTTTTCAACCATGGGTAGCCCTTCTCTAGTCATAATTTTGCACAAAGATCGGGGCACTGATGCCAGAAATGGAGCAAAGTCTATAGATGAAGAAGGCAGGCTGCATTTCTGTTTTCATTCTTTTGTATCCTTCGGTGGTGCTAGCAGGTATTTTATGAGATAAATGATGATTTTCGTTTCTTTTTGGTTATGTCAAGGATATTATACTGATATGTGTTAACAGGACAATAATGGCCTTGTGGAAAACGAGGGCATATACACCTGACCAGAAAGAACAAATTGCAGAAGAGCAGCAGTACAAGGATGAGAAGAATGTATTGCCTGAAGAAACTGGGTCCTATTTAATCGTTGAAGATGTAAGCATGTCCAAGGTTTATTCTGCTGATCTTCCCATGAATGTAAGTGCACTGTTTTCCGATCATTTCTCTCTCTCTATATATATATATATGTATCTTCAATTTTGCCTCTTAAGTGAAGATTGAGAACTCAATTTTGTTCCTTTTGCACATTAAACTACTATGCTGTAGAGATTCAATCATTAAACTACTTTTACTTTCGTTGATAGGATGATGGATCACAAGAATACTTGTTTAGCAAGTGTTTTCTTTCTTATTAGATTGAGAAACCAGCCAATCATAGTGAGTGTTTAGCATATATATAATATATAAACATAAATGTGTAGTCCAACTATTAGCTTAGACTTTTTGTTGCGACAGAGCAACATGCTTTAATTTGGTATTAGAGTCAATCCCATGCCAAAGGTTATGGGTTTCGAATCTCCACACCGCGTCACCTAATAAAAAAAGACTGGTTCACGTGTTGCAAAAAAGACTATGGTTCACGTGTTGCTTAAAGCCTGGCCCGCACACGTGAGGGGCATGTAACGCGCCACCCGCGTCACCTGATAAAAAGAGACTATGGTTCACATGTTGCTTAAAACCTGGCCCGCACACGTGAGGGGGCATGTAACGCGTCACCTGATAAAAAGAGACTATGGTTCACGTGTTGCTTAAAACCTAGCCCGCACACTTGAGGGGGCATGTAACGCGCCACCCGTATCACCTGATAAAAAGAGACTATGGTTCACGTATTGTTTAAAACCTGGCCCGCACACGTGAGGGACATGTAACGCGCCACCGGATAAAAAGAGACTATGGTCCACGTGTTGCTTGGATTGTTAAAAAATGATTTGGTGAAGGTATTTTTATAAAAAGAGACTATGATCCACGTGTTGCTTAGATTGTTTTTGTCTATAGAAGTGCTATACCGCTATGTATCCCTTGGGGTTGCAGTATTATTTGATACTTCCTGCTTTTAATATCGGAATTTACTTGACTTTACAGCATAAATCATTAATGGAGATGTTTAATGGAGGAGACCTGGAACATAAAGTAATGAGCAAATCCGGTTGCCTCAATTACGTGACAAGTTCGTGGGAGCTTATTGAACCCGATGTTTATGAAAGACGCGTCTCTTACAAACTAAACCGCCTTACCTCAATATTTGGAGTTGAAGTTACCAGCACGCAGCGCAAATCTGTACATGCAAACGATGCCGGATGGACTCTGAACGAGATTATGGTCATTCATGGTGTCCCGTTTTCTGACCACTACCAAGTGTGTTTTCTTTCCCAGAAAATGAAAAGCTTCTTTTATTTTGGTAATTGGTAAATGGATTATTGATTCAAATAGGATAAAACGTGTATTCTTCCCCATTCAGGTCCAGCTTAGATACGAGGTGGAGAGCTGTTCTGCGGCTCGCAACTCTTGCAGGTGTGATGTTTATGTTGGTGTAATGTGGCTGAAGAACACGAAACTAGAGGACCGAATAACGAAGAACATTGTTCGAAAATTTAGTCAACGAGCGAAGGAGATGATAGAGTTCGTTGGAAGAGAGGTTTTTCTGTCTAGCTAGAAGCATGATTGTTGCAAAATGTTGTCATTTTTATGGCATTTTTGCACAGCCTATTCTGGCCTTTCTTACACTGGAAATTAACCCACTTTTGTTTTGCTTTTTAGTTACAAATGTTCAGGCTATTCTGGACTTCTTACATAGGCAAATTATACCATGGGATCATGGTATACTTGTATTGTAGATTTTGGTATAAAATAATTTTTAGATTATATCACATACTCAGTATCTGCAGTTAATTGAGAAGAAATGTCAAATAGACCGTCGAATTGTTCACGAAGTTATAATTTGACCGTTGAACTCAAAAATTGTAATTTATGTTTCTAAATAACAAAAATCAAGCAATTAAAATTGAAAGTGGCGAATTTCATACCAATTTTCATCCAGACTATTGTTCTAGGTCAAAATTCATAATGTCTGTCACCATTCGTTTAAGACATGTTAAAATAAAAAATTTTAAATAAATTTTCGTCATTTTCAACTTAAGATCTCAATTTAAACATTAATAAAAGGATTTGTTGGTCTAATGAGTACCAAATTAAATTCCTACGTGAAATGTGAGTATCAGTGGATGCGATATCGACTCTCGTGCTTCATAGGTTGAATAGCGTTAACTGTATTAAAAAAAAAAAGGTTTAAGTGTTAAGATCAACATATTTAAAAGATTTAAGTGTTAAGATCAACCATAGTTTCATCCTATCACGAAATATCCTTAATAATTTCATAGCGCTATTTAGAAATATCCTTAATAATTTCATAGCGCTATTCAGTAGGTTGAATAGAGTTAATAGTATTAAAAAAAAATATTTAAGTGTAAGGATCAATTATATTTTCATCTTATTTCAGCATGTCTTATACGAATGAGTGACTAGTATGATAAATTTTGACTTAAAATAATAGTTTGGATGAAAATAAATACTAATAATATATATATCAAGACTATCATTTTACTAATATTTGTAGAATCAAAATTGATATTTGCTTAATTTATTGGCCACCCACTAGCTCCATTAATACTCCAATTATCATTTTACTAATATTTGTAGAATTAAAATTGATATTTGCTCAATTTATTGGGCACTCCACTAACTCCATTAATACTCCGATTAGCGGAGCTTAGAAATAGTATAGGAGGTGGATGGAACCTTTGTGGCGGCAGAGAATAGACCTCTTATTTGTTCGTGTGACCCCCTCTTGGCGGAAGCTTTAGTATTGTGTGAGACATTATCGTGGCTAAGGAATAATGGCTTCTCAATGGTCTCAGTTTACACGGATAGCTTGATTTTAGTTTCTAGTCTTAGACATGCTAGTTCCTTTCGTACTTATCTTGGTTATGTTTTGCTTTCTTGTAATCATTTGCTTTCCGCTATGACTAGATCAGTAGTAAATCATGTTCGTAGGGATGGCTTTACCGGATGCTTTAAGGCTGCCCACGTTATGGCAAAGCATGTAATTGCCTTTGGCACGTACACAATGGAGAGATGTTCCTCTCATTTTCTTGAGCCTGGTATGACTAATGCATTATGAGTTTGTTGACTTTCAAAAAAAAGAAGTAGATCATTGAAGTTTCATAAAAAAAGAAAAAAAAAATTTATAGGCTATCATTCGAAAATAGTCAATGGAAGTTCGGCTGTCACTCAAAACATGGCCATAGAGTTTGGCTCTTCACTCGAAGAAGAGCAATTCATAGAACCTCAATGGAGCATCTAAGATTATTCTGATCTGCAGGAACTTGGCTGGCGTCTTGTCATTGGTGGTTGGAGCATTCCGATCCGCACGGAGCGAACGGCCGAGTATTAAATGGCTTCCACGTTACGCATAGCCTTTCCACTACTAATCTACTAGAAAGGGAATATTTCATTTAACCCCTGGCCCTTGGTATTTGGTTAACATACAATAACACCTAACCAGGCTAACATCTGCTCTCAAAAAAATTACCATACTTATCACAGTTGGAGGTTTTTTATAAATTATTTGTGGGTCTCAGTATCCACCTCATTCTTCACTATCTCACTCAATCACAAATAACTCTTCTTCACGTCAGTTTTAAATTTTTTATGAATTATTTATGGACCCACCATTATCTCACCCAATCATTCAATCAAACATTATTTCTTCATTTGCAAGAGGATTCTTTTTGAATTATCTCATTCCCACATCAGCTTTGCTCTTCACGTGAGAGAATTAATTCTGACATTAACTCCCAAATCTTCTCTATAGTGGATGCTCTAAGGTAATGCAATTTCGTCCTTATGTATTGGTCATACTCACTTTTCGTTTCTAAATTATTATTGACGTTGCATCTTTTGTCTTTTTACTAATAAAACCTTAGGATGAAATTTACAATTTTAGTATAACACAGGACGGAAAGTGAACACGAAGGACAAAAAGTACAACGAGACGAATTCTACAATTACTCTATAACTTAGGGACGAAAAGTACAATTTCCCCTCTGATTTATTCTTCTTTCAAAATGTTAAATTCCAACCTCAAGGCTCTTCACAGAGCAAGAAGGGATCTGCCCACAAGGTTGATATTATCTCAAATATTTATTTGATAGAAAATTTACAGATCGAATGATCAAAAGTGACAAAAGTTAACACTCAAAGGATCAAAATTGATCAATTATATTTTAAACTATATTTTACGCCATTACCCAAAAATATCTACAAATGTCAATTTTACTCAAAATCCAACATACAACTATATTTCAATTAAGAAAATATTACTTAGACTCCCTATTTCTACTCTTAAAATTTACTCACTCATTCAAATTCTTGTTGTAGATACTTCTTTCGAAACTCTCATATAATGAAAATAACTTATCATTGTTTGTCACAATACTACAATAATAAGTAAAAGTGTGAGAATATATATATTAGAGTTCATATAAGATATTAGGGTTACTCTAATTCTCTCTCGTCTTTGGTTTTAGGCCGCTCAAATTTCTACATGATCGCCACCTCCGTGAAACAAGCGGATTGGAGGCGGCATCCGATCATCTTCCCCTACCGCCATCTCCACCATAGACAGCGTCCGCCTTCATTGTCTTCTCTGCCTTCACCGTCTTCTCTTCCATTCTCTACCTTCGCCACCGGTTACGTCTTTGCCCCACCCCTCATCTCCATCGCTATCGGTTGTTACTCCCTTATTTTCGCATTGTTGTTTCCCTTTACTTTGTTTTACTAGTTTAATTTTGTTTGCAGTTTCTGTGTTTTTCCTCTTGTTGATTTGACGAGTTTCTTCATCTCGTTTACTTGGCGTGTTTTTTTTTCATAAAGCGTGAAACGATAAAACTGGTCATGGCATATGTGAATCTCATCCTGTGTAACAAACATAACAATGAAAAAAAGACTTCTTTAAACTATGATATGCAGTTCAGCCCGATGGAGATATTGTCAATAGATAGCAAAATGAAAATAGATACCCAGGTGGTGTGCAAGACTATTCAACCGGTGTCAATCTTGGGTACGTTTGACCAAATCATTAAAGAAGCTTTAAGTTCCTCCAAAGAGTTCAGCTTCAAATTTGTGAAATAACCTACGAATCAAATTTTCTGTAATATTGCTAGCGAGATTGTTTCTGACTTTAAGAAATGTTTAGTCATTCAATCGATCTTTATTATAAACGTTTTAGTCTATGATTAATGAATTAACTTCTTTATTTTCAAAAAAAATTTAAAAAATATTAGAGTTCATATAGTAAAGCACTTTAAATTATATGCAAATTTAGCATGACTTTTACTCATTTTATTACCAAAAATAGTTATTAGTGAAACCAATATTTATTTGAGTACTACTAACTATATTACAATATAATATTTATTTATATCTATTTTCTCAATCTATTGAAGCACAAATAAATAATCAAACCTAAAAAAGTAAAGAGAAATTTCGTTTGAGAGCCATAAAATTATTTGGTACATAAATATGATAGAAACGTAAAAAATTATTGAGAACCATAAAAATTATTATAGGAAAAATAGAAAATTCTCAAATTTGATCGAGAAATACGCTAGTGAAATTCTAGTTGATAAGTAGAGATATAAAGTTTAGAGGTATGTGCCAAAAACAAAAAAAGTTTAGAGGTCCATATGTAATTATTTAAATCAACGGTGGTTAAAGCGAAATATGGAATCTCCTGGCGTTGATATTTTACATTACACGCCCCTTCCGACATCTGAAAAGCGATTTACACTTCCAATCGAAACCAGACGATCAGCGTTTCACGAAATCACAGCCGGAGAAATGGATCCAAATCCTAATAACTTTCCGATTCTCTCCTTCGTAATGTCCAAACTCCCGACCATCGCCCCCCGACGCGCTGCCGGAGAGGATGAATTTGACGTCGAGCAACCGAAGCCGAGGTCGCCGCAGGCGCAGGAGCCTTATTTCGAGCTCACCGAGCGGATGCCCCACCTCACCGACCCGAAGGTTGCTGCTTCCATGCGGCTCGCCGTCGCCGACGTATCGCAGGCGCGATCTATGCTCAAATCCCTAGGCGAACAACCGGATCACGAGGCGGTGGACACTGCAAAGATGAAGCTCACGGAGATCGATGCTTCCCTGGCTAAGAAGCTAGAGGAGATTGTGCTGGCGCCGCGGCCGCCGGAGGTGGATCCGAAGGAGTGGAGGTCGAAGCAGGCGGAGAAGGAGGCCGAGTGCAGGAAGGAGGCGGAGAAGGAGAAGGAATTGCACAAGACGGTTATTGCGTTGGAGGACGCGCATAAGTCCTACGCTGTGCTGTTGAAAGAGGCGGAGAAAAGGTTGGAGAAAATTTACGCGGTGGCTCTCGCCGGAGGTGATGTGTCCGCCATAGCGCTGGAAGAATCGGGAGATAAGGAGCTGGCGGTGAATGAGGAAGTTGTGGCGATTTTGCAGGAGGCATCAGGGAAACCAATCGAGAAAGTTGATTATATCTGGCAGGCAATGACGTTGCTGCCTGAAGCTTTTGGGAGAATTCGCTCCTTGGTTGTGCTAAAGTTGTCCAACAATCAGCTTGAGGTAATCTTCAGTTTGGAATTTCTTGTTGACAAAATTATTGCGACTTTATTTCTGATGTGTCTATAGCTCCTTGCAAGTTTTTATGACTTTAAGTTATCCATTGTTGAATTTATAGATATATTGTATTTTTGTAAGGCATGTTAAATTTCATTGATTTGACCAGATGAGTGCATTTTCAGCACATATATATGGTTGCATTTAGTTCATAGTGAAAATGTGGGGTCTATTCTATGCAGTAGGCAGTAGCAGAAAATGTGGAAAGCTAATTCTGAAAATATGCTACAATTTATAAAATTGCATTGTTGGTCTATGTAGTTGTTCAAGCTTTCTTGATTGATGATACATAAAAGTTAGAACAGCACCTGTGTAAATTGTTATCAATGCTTCAAGTTACAAGTTAAAACCAACACTGGCTACTTGTAAAGGAATGAGATTTCCCACATGTAATTCTAGTGTAAAAAAAAAACCTCTTGTTTGCTGCATGTGGTGATTATTTATTACATTTCTTGGAGAGATCCTTTTTTTTAACCTTCTATGTAATCTTTCTTTATGTTAATTTATTATTTCTTTAAAAATGTATCAATGGAACTCTTTTCCTGATTTTCAAGGTTTTTATATGAATCTTGAAATGTTTATTGAACACTTTTTCTGACCATTACATGCTTAGTGTCAGCATGTTAAGAACTCATTATTTTACTATTCTCTGTTTGTTTGGTGCCAGACTAGAGGCAACAAAACTATTAAATGCCCTTCATTTGATAGTGGAGTATTTGGTTTAACTGTAACACATTGACCCTTAAATGTATATACAAGTGTAAAGACAGTATAGTCAATTCTATGAGTTTCATACAGTGAGTAGTGATCCAACATTGAACAATTGATATCTATTAATGTTCAGTGCAGATTGAATTGCCTATGAATTGTTTTCTTATGGTTAAGTCTTGTTTCAACAATTCAAAGCAATTATTCCTTTGTCTGTATACTTTGTTTCTGATGTTTGTCTTGCTTTTTTGATGAAACCAGGCAATTCCTGATTCATTTTCAGGTCTGGTGAACCTCCAAGAACTTTTATCTTTCTTATAATATTTTGGAGTCACTTCCAGGACTCCATTGGTTTCCTGGTTAATTTGATGATCTTGGATATCTCTAGTAACAAACTAACTGCCTTGCCTGATAGCATCTGCCAATGCAGGTAAACTTGTTGTACTTGCAAAAGCTGCTTCCCATCCCTACCCATCAGGATCATGTGCTCTCAATATCTTTCTCTGCATTAATACTGTTGATTTTCATGCCTTTTTCTAGATCATTGGTGGAGTTGGATGCAAGCTTCAATCAACTCGCTTACTTGCCAACCAACATTGGGTATGAGCTGGTGAGTCTTAAAAAACTTTCTATTTTCTTGAACAAGCTTCGCTCCCTTCCCACATCTGTTGGTGAGATGAGGTCCTTGCGTGTTCTGGATGTGCATTTCAATGAGCTTCGAGGACTTCCACATTCAATTGGAAAGTTGTCACGTCTTGAAATCCTCAACCTAAGCAGTAATTTCAGTGATCTTACCGAACTTCCTGATTCTCTTGGTGATTTGAGCAATCTCAAAGAGATTTATCTGAGCAACAATCAAATCCGTGAATTGCTTATTCAATTTCCCGACTTGACAATCTTACCAAGCTTAATGTGGATCAGAACCCTCTTGTGATTCCTCCAAAGGAGGTTGTAAATGAAGGAATCCAAGCTGTGAAAGCTTGGATGGTTAAAAGACGACTTGACCATATTGATGGAAGAAGAGCGGCAATACACGAAAGAAGATACGGCGGACCAAACACCGAAAAGCATATTAAGTCGGAGTGCTACATGGTTCACTAGGGTTGTTTCAAATGTTTCTGAGTCTTTTACTGGCTATTTGGGTGTCACCGGGAACTCTGATGCTGACCATTACCTCAATCAGCAGTTGTGATTTCAGTGTCTGCGTAAGTTTTCCCTATGTTTTCTGTCTGCATCAATGAAGATTGAAGATATGATACATAAAATTGCGGCTGGCTTTCCTTCTTATGTGAAGTAACAATTCCTTTTTCTTTCTTGTAACCTAGTTGCAGAAGCTTTCATCTAGTTTGTAAGGCCATAAATGAGCTTCCTCTCAGCTCTTTTGGCTTTTGTCATAAGCAAATGCCAACCGAAGGTCCAACTTCCTACAGGATTTGTTTGCTATCAGATTTTCAGCTTATCTTTCTATATTGAAATAGCATATACATTTTTGGAAATTTTTGTTGGTATCGGTGTTGCGTGATTAAGGTACTAAGTTAAAACTTTTTGAATAGTTTTATGTTTGTATGGGGTACTGAGAGGAAATTGTCTTTCCAATACTCGATATAAACATAAAACTTGCTTTCTATTCACTTTGAGATGTACTAGATTACAATACAAGAAATATAAGTGCCAATTGAAACCGTGGGGGTGTATTTTATCTTGATTTAAGAGTAATTTTAGGAATGGTTCATTGACTATCGACACTAATCAATTTTTTATTTATTGTTAGATTGTTGGCCTTTATCAATTTCAGTTTGACCATACATAGTCCTTTAATAGTTTAATTATTGAATTTGTTTTAAATTTTGTTAAATATCAATTTATAAATATTAAATTTAAGGGTAATAAAGTAAATTTTGGTTATTCACATTTCTACTAATGATACTTTTAATGTATTAAGTTTATGAATCCAATTTGCCATTTCAACATTAAATCAAATTTACATTATTAACATTAAATTTAATATTTATTAAATTGATATATTTAATTGGAGGACCAAATTTTGGTACAAAATCAAAGGGACTATTTAATTCAAACTTTTATGAAGTTTTAAAATGCCATGCAAAAATCTCTCAAAAAAAATGCCATGCAATAATATTACTTTTATAGACAAACTTTCTCAAATATAAATAGTTAAACTTTATTTCCTCCATTTTCATATTTCTAAACTTATTTACAAACCTGCCTCTAAATGCTTTCTCACCTTATCTAAACTCTATTTATTTATGAGATAAGAGTAAATAAGCCTCTCAACTATAAGCTAAAGAACAATTAAACCTTAAACTAAAGTTTCAAATTAAACACCTTAACTCCTCATTTTAATGCAATTTAACACTAACTTTTTAAATTTGTACAAATATATCAATTTGTAGGTAAGTTCAAAGGTAATAGTAGGTAAAATTAAATTTTTTTTAAATAATTTTTTTTTAAAAGATTACACTTGCCAGCGACGGGCTTTTCCTCCGTCGAATTCACGAAGCTCTTTCAAAAACTTAACAGGCAGATTGATTAATGTACCAAGTCACAGACTCACAGCCTATTCCTTATGTGCAAATCTTTCACAACTTCAAGCAGTAACTCACATCATTTTTTGCATGATCGATTCAAAATCTCATAAAAACCTGAAATGTTTTACACAACACATTATCTAATCTCTAATCTCTAAAAAAACTGAGGACAGTGAGGGTGGAGAAGCAAGATCTAAACGACTGTGATGAGAATAAGAAGACAATAATGAAATAGCTTCATCAGTGTCCAATATCCAGAAAGGCAGAAAGCTAAATTCAAGACAAGGTTGACTTCTTCAGATTGGTCTGCCTCGTCCATGGATTTCTCCATCTACCGTCCATTCTTCTCACCTGAAAAACCGATAGAGAGAAGATAGCGGCGATAGCGGTTGCGGAAGCTGAGCAGCACGCTCGGTAGTACGGAGGCGGCGGCGATGGTGACTGAGAGTGGCAGTGGAGTTGGGTGGTGACGGTAGAGATGAGAAGAGAGGAGAGTGAGGTTCGTTTCTCCTTGAAGGGAAAAAAACATGATGGGGTGGCATGTGAAGGGGAAAGAAATTAAAGGAACTTATTTGAATTTTTTTTTTAAAAATGGTTTAAATTAATTTATTGAATTTAGAATATATCTTTTTAATTTTAATTATATTCTATAATTAAAAAAAAAAATTACCCGTTACTTAAAGGTAACCTGTTAATAATCCTAATTGCATTAAAATAAGGAGTTAAGGGGTCTAATTGGAACTTTTTTTTTAGCTTAAGGGTTTAATTGCACTTTACCATACCTATACTTGAAGGGCCTATTTAACCCTTATCACTTTATTTATTTACTAGTATTTCTTATGCACGATGCCAAAAAATAAGTGCCCCATATTAATATTTTATATTAAGTATTTTAAATTTATTTGATTTTAGATATTAAAATATGTAAAAATAATAATATAATAATAATATAATATAAGTATAATAAAATAAAATAATAATAATATAATAATAATAATAATAATAAAATAATATAATAAAATACAAGAATATGTGGTCTAATGGTACTCGATTGAACTTCCATTTGGAAGATTGTGAGTTCGAGACTCAGTGAAAGGTGTTATGGTTCTATGGTGGATGCAATGTGTATGGTGTATGGTAACAATAGTAGAAAAGATAACAGATAAAGTATATGAACAGATACTACAATGTAATAGGGAAGTAACATTCAAATAAATAATAATGTAAAACATTTCTATAAAACCCCAAATATTAATAATTATTATTATTGAAAATAAGAAAATATATGGTGGACAGTGTATGGTAACAATAGTAGAAAAGATAACAGAAGTTTATAACGTAAGGGGTATGTTTTATAGTATAATGTATCATAAAACTAACAGAAAAACGATATAAATGAAAAATATAACCTTCATCCACACTTATTAGTGCTTTTTAGATAGATTTAGATTAGATTTATTTATTTCTCCTTATTAAACGCTATAAATCTTATACATAAATTTAACATATTCATATAAATTTAACATATTCATCCCTTGGACCATAATGAAAACAATGGAGCTACATATTTCTCAAATAACAAAAGACAAACTAATTGTGGTACAAGATTAAATACCCTCATAAAATTATAGTTCTATATATTTATCACAATGATTTTGTTTTCTTTTATTTTTTACGCAATTCATCTTAGGTGAATAACTAACCTTCTTGCAACTTCATTTAACAAAAAAAGAAAGAAAGAAAAAAAAAAAAACCTTCTTGCAACTCAAAACTACGACGGTTAACAAACCGAACATAAATGAACGGAGGTTATTTGTGTTTGATTGTTAAGATTTTTGAAGCGTTCGTGTTCGTTTGTTAGGATTTTTAAAAATCGCGTCTGCGTTCGTTTGTTAAGCGCTCATTAGCATTTATTAACATTCGTGAACACGTTCACAAACATGTTCATTAATGTTTGCGAACACGTTCGTTCATGTTTATGAATGCTTAATTAATAACCAAACATAAGCTCATTTTTATGATCACAATTCGTTCGTGAACAAGATAATCTATGTTCACAAACAACAACACGTACAACTATTAGTATATATATGTGTGTGTGTGTTTCATGAACACTAAACATTATTAAACGAATAGAAACGAGTTTGTTTACGAGTTCTTAGTAAACGAACCTACAATTGATGATACTCTGTTCGTTTATGAATTAAAAGTTGTTCATTTATGTTCGTTTACCTTAATAAATGAACATACACGAATATTTACCAAACACGAGCAATTTATCAAAAGCTAACACCCCTACTAAAAACAACTAAAATTTACAATGCATTTATTTATTTAAAAAATAATTTGGTAATTAAGTTTAAACAGTTGGCATTTTGGCACAAGATTTCGCGCCTAGAAAATATTATAGTATACACATTAACATATACGATACTCTGTAACTGTAGTGAGAGAAGGGTTTTTGGTAGAGATAAAAGCGCGGCTGACGGTTACGCTTCATCTGCGGTAAAATCTTTCAATTTCTGTTTTATCTTCTCCGTTCCGATCGCTTTGCACGTTGAAGAATTTATGTTTACATATTTGCTGTTTTGCGGTTCACCTGGAACGCTATCTAATCAGAGTGGAGTAATCTGACTCTCGCTATGGAATCCATTGTCGTCAAGGTTAGGGTGTTAGGGTTCTTTTGATCTTTCATACTACTCCGATACGATATTTGTTAGGGTGTTAGGGTTCTTTTGATCTTACTTAATTGTTAATATTTGTTCTATATCCTATGCACTCTGCACTTTAGGTTAAGTATGGAGAGACACTGAGGCGTTTCAATGCTCGTCTTGTTGAGGATGAAGTATATGGGCCTTTTGGGAAGCTCGATCTCGACATAGATCAACTAAGGGAGAAGATACTCGATCTCTTCAAATTCTCTCCCGACGCTGAAATCAGTCTTACATATATCGATGAGGATGGCGAGGTAGTAACAGTGGGGAATAATGAAGATTTGAAAGATGTGGTGTCACAGCAGCTGAATCCCTTCAGAATGACAGTGCAACTGAATGGTGAGAGGAGTGGTAGAGCTTCATCAAAACCCAGTGGTTCTTCTCAGGGAAGAAGTGGAAGAGTTAAACAAGAGTGCCATGGATCTCCTTAACAACATTCTGCATCAGACATTGAATTCTATACTCTTGTTTGGTAATCAACATTATATTCCTCTTTAATTTGTCTAGACTGATTCTTGCATATTGGTTTTCTAGGTTTCTAAGACTAGTGAATGGAAAACCTTCTTTACTAATTTTCTTTAGTATTTTTGTTATTATTTTTGAATTTGGTTTTTCTTCAATTTTATAATTAATGTTAAACTTAATATTATAAAAGAAAATAAATTGTAAATAACCCTCATTAATTGAATCTAGAATGGTATGAATGAGTATATGCCTTATAATAATGATAATATATAAGATTTTAAATTATATATTTGCAAAATAAAATAACTAATTTTCTGTGTATCAAATTAGGAAAAATACTCCTAAGGAAAAATACTAATATTAATCAATGAAAACTTGACATATAAGTCTTTCAAAACCTGATTTTACTATACAAAATACTCCGTACTAGATTAAATTTAATACAGATAATCAGTATGCGATTAAAGCTTTCGTGCGGTTGATGCACATCAAGTATACTTTCATACACAATTAAGTATTAAAATGACGCACTTTAAGTTTTGTTCTTGAGGGTATGGTAGACCCCCTCTATTCTTGAGGGTCTAAGCTAGGGGTCTAACAGAGGGTTTGAGGGTATGGTAGACCCCTAGGGGTCTAGCAAAGGGTCTGGTAGACCCCCTCACTTCAATCTGAACTAGGGGTCTTCATTCTTGAGGATCTGACACCAGACCCCTCATTTTAAAAGTTTTGTTCTCAGACCCCTTAGTTCAAAAGGGAGAAGGATGACAGACCCCTTAGTTCAAAAGGGAGAAGGATGGCAGCCCGTTACCCTTTGCCGCAGGGAGAAGGATAGTAGGCAATGAGTGCCCGTTACCCTTTGCCGTTTGAAGAAGAAACACAACGCACCTTAAATACAAAAAAATCACGCACCAAGTTTCAAGAACTACTCACATTAAACACAAAATTCACGCACCTTAAATTTGACCTAGATGTGAAAATTACCAAATTGCCACCGTTTTTTTTCTTTTAATTTTGGTAATCCTCACATTGATTTAAGCAAGATCAATGGCTGAAATTTAACGGCACAACAACTGCACTTGGGCTCACCAACCACATTTGAACCTAATTATATATATATATATATATATATATATATATATATATAAAAAAATTGCAAAAATAATAAAGACTCCGTAATTCCGTATTTTGTAAATATTTTTTTTACGAGTCAGCTAGTTCAATAACTTACATTATATAATCGGATATTCTTATTGAGCTAGGCTCTAGGGCATGACCACCATCCAAGGGGAGGATTGTAAATAAATAGATGCAGACATTACACTTATATTATCACTATACATTCTCATCCTAAATAGATATTGTTGTACTATGGACCATGATCCACATGCACAATGAGACATTGTTATACTATGGACCATGATCTACATGCACAATGTTGTGTGCGTGATGGTTATCAAATGAAACTGTAGTTAAATTAAAATAATAATCCGTAATACTTTAGTATTGTTATAGTGAAACTAATGTGTATCATAAAATGAAACTAAATAATAAAGCTCATTCAATAATATATATTGTAAAATTAAACTCTAGTATAATTAAGATGATACTTTAGTATTGCTAGAAATTAGTGTTTGTGAAAAATTAAACTAAAATTTATAATCCTCAATCATATATATTATCAAATAAACCTGAAATATAATTACAAATGATACATATTTCATTTATGGACCATGGTACACAATAAATTCTTCCAATTTATATATATTGGACTGAAAATAATTAACAAAGTAAAAAACATTGTATCATTGTACATATCAAATAGATAGTAAAAATTTCTTAACAACCTTATCAAATAAAATAATATATGATGGCCCCAATTGGTAAAAAATTGGCTTATAGGCCAATTTTGGCTTATTTGGACCATTATTAATTGTTTGCGATTTAGTTAAATAATTAATATTTGATGCATCGTCGGTGTATAAATGCTATACACCAGCGGTGAATGAGGAGGTGACACATCATTAAAAAATAAATCAATATTTAATCAATGTCCTTTTTTTGCAAAATATCTAAGGCTGAATTTTTTTTAGGATAACTCTTTTATTTTCTAATGAGTTAATACCCAAAAATTGTCCCTCGACTATAGTGTTTTTCTCAATTGTCGTCCTAAACGACTTTGGTGACCTAAATATCGTACCAGACTTTTGTGTTTCCTCATTTAGTCCTCCAAATTTGTTATTTCCGTCAAATTGGTGTTAGATAAGGGACAATTCAAGTTATGTCAATATTGATCTCCTCTTTACTTACAACTGTGAATGAGAAATTCCTTTTTCTTGTACCGATTACACCCAGGAATTACTCCCGGACGTGCAAATCAAATTTTTATATTCGCAGTTTTAGGAGTAATTCTAGGAGTAATTCGTAAAAACAAAAAAAAGATTTCGCAGTTCACATGTCTATGAGTAAAGAGATGTCAATATTAAAAATTACTGAATTGTCTATTTTTTAACACCAAATGGACAGAATAACAAATGAGGGACTAAATTGAGCAAAAACATAAAAGTCTGGGACTTAAATTGAGCAAAACAACAAAAGTCTGGGCGATATTAGGTCACCAAAGTCGTTTAGGACGAAAATTAAGAAAACCACTATACGTCGAGGACGATTTTGGGTATTAACTCTATTTCGTAATTAAAAATACACTCTACTTTCCAAACATATTTATTACTTACTAAGTTATCTAATTATTTATAATTTTGGAATTTAATATTAATATCTCACGATAAACTTGTTAAAAGCATTCTTTTTTACATTTGAAATTATTGTTAAAATCATTCTTTTTTTTGTTTTGAATGCTACTGGCCCTATTACATTGTATATCTGTTCATATACTTTCTCACCTACTGAAAACACAAAGAGCCAAAAACGCCTTCCACTGAGGCTCGAACTCACAACTCAAATGGAAGTCCAACCCCGGGTACCATTAGCCACAACATAGTCTGGTAATGCTTAAAAATCCATTCTAAATATACAAATAAATTATATTCTTTTTGGACACTAAATTAAAAATTCTAATTAGAACTGTATTGATATTCTAAAATTAAAAAATTCTAAAATCTTTTTTGACGGAGAAAATTTGGATTTTAAATGCCATATAATTTCTTACAAGATGTTGCAATTGTTCTAATAGTGACAGAATTGTAATTTAATTTTAGGAGTTAGGAATTAAATAAATTTAGGAGTTAAAGATAATATAGAAAATTATGGTTTTTATTAAATTAAAAATTTAAAAATTCATAATTATAAATATAATAATTAAATTATTTTTACATTATCAATTACAATTCTTAACTTAAGAATTCTAAAGCAGATTTTCAAATTAAAAAGAATGCTTTTGGCTCTGTTTGGCAACGCTAAGCTAGGAGATTATAGCTTATTTTAAGCTACTAATAAGCTATATTTAAACAAGTTCATGTAGATATTAATATAATTCAATTATAAATAATTAGAATAATTAGTTATAATAATATGTTTGGAAAGTAAGAATGTATTATTTGGTTAATTAAAAATAAAAGAGTTTCTAAAAAAATTCAAGCCTTAGATATTTTGCAAAAAAAGGACATGATTAATAATGATTTTATTTTTTAATGATGTGTCACCTCCTCATTCACCGCTAGTGTATAGGCATCTATACACCAATCGGTGCACTCAATACTTAATCCTTAGTTAAAGTATCAATATAGATGTTTGGTT
>VALG01011361.1:0-26677 GCA_009835305.1 Ipomoea purpurea
AATGTTATTATTTCTCTAATTGTTTCTAATTGCACGTTGTAACAGAATTCGGAAGATAGGGAAAGAAATGCGAGAAAAAGAAGGAGCTATGATAGAAAGGGAGAATTATTGTATTAATAGCTTAGGGTATAGAATATGATAGGTTAGTAATTGGAGTCCCTGTTGGGACTCAAACTCTTGGCTATAAATATGATTCCATTAATCAATAATAGAACACATATTTGTCGTCAAAATATCTAGTAATTTTATTGGATTCAAAACTTTTTGATATAAATATATAATAATATTAAACAGTTTTGAGGTATTATTATAAATCCATCATAAATATTTACTATTATAAGATGTTTCTATTATTTTATATCATAAAAATACATATATAATTTTGGGTTTATCGCTGCTCTTTCTCCAATTACTCTAATTCTTGAATAAAACTATCTTTGTTCATTTATATCTATATACGCATGATACAGGAATGTCTCGCATATTTAGTTGCTATACAGTTGAGTTTGGCATCACAAATCCCATCCCGTGGCATAGATCCAACTTCATTATTGATAAGGGCTCCGGATGGATTTTTCTGTAGTCAGCCAATCTTGAAAACACAAAATTAAGTTCGAATTTAAATATTCAATTTATTTTGTCCATAGGATCAATATCGTTTTTATCGATACGATCTTCTCTATATTCATTCCTGAAACTCTTGATAGTGTCACTTTATAAATAGTTTTCGTTTATTGAATAATAAAGTTTTGGCAAGGTTAATATTAAAATTCAAAGAACTATTTCACATATATCCCTATTATGAAAGTTTATAAAGTCCTTACCAATTAATTTTGGATTAATTTGATCATCTTGTTATAAATTTAGGGTCAGCTACGGAAAATAAGTTACATTAATCTTTTCCATGAAGAAGGGAATGTATAATCAATAATGTATTAGATGGTGTTAGCCCTAATTTTAAATATACCCGTGTTATACTTACTCAATATGCTATAAAACATTATTTTTGTAAGATGTCCTATTTCTCATTGAAAGATTATTCCGAATTCCGTAGCTTGAAAGTGTTGGTAAATGATGTTACTAATTACAATCAAATTTATCCAGAAAGAGCCTCGAACCGTCAATCCCTTAAGTGGGCCCCCCACTAACAGCCGGCCCCTGGACATTGTGTGTCTTTTTTGAGAGGAATGATAGAATACGATGGTGTTTTCATACTGGAATCCCTTTGATTGAGCGCATTCAGTGAGGCTTGAGAGACGGTAGTGCACCTTCGCAAATAATGATGTGAATCATATAATACAAAAAATTAATCAAAGTGGATGCCGTAAAACGTCAATGTTACAGTTTACTATAATATCATATTCGATTATTCCCATAAGTTAAACTTTGTAATGTGTGTGTATTTATTCAGTAATCCTTATAATATTTTTATAAAAAAAAAGATTTTTCTATACTTCTACCTAAAATAAAAATAAATAAATTGAATCCTCCACCATTATAAACTCTAGAGAATGGGAGCGCAAATTAGAGATTTTGGTTCCCACGAGTATTTTAGGACACAATAGAGACGTTTTGGTCTACATATAGTTAATTTTCCTATCCAATTTTCAATCACTGACTATATTGTATTCTTAGTACTGAAGTTTTAATTCCACGAACTATATTAATATTCTTTTAGATACAAATAAAAAAATTTCATCACGCTCGGTCACCTTTCCATCCTCACAACTTCTAAGACATCTCCGAAACTCTAATAACTCTTTTAGGGCAATTTTTGTCTCATTTCACCTAATTTAGAATATCTAATTTGAACATCTAAATATAAGTAATTTTATAGCTCCACTATAAGTATATCGCTTCCACATTCTTAGTTTTGTACTTTCTCTCAGTCCTATCTCTTATAATTTGAGGAGATAAATAAATTGGCAAATTGGATAATATAGATACTTTACTAGGTCTTAAATTCTTTACTTAGCTTTCGCATGTTTGTACTTTGTATATGGGACTTAATATATGAAGAGAAGCTCATCGAAACTTTACTCAATAATAAAATTATCATATGTTTTGGTGACAATAGTCTCTTCAAATCGAATAGCTGTGATTGACGTGATGATGGAATCTCTTTCAGAGAACTGAAATTAGATAGAGTTATCCCCTCATTGATGAAAATAGTTGTACAATATAATACTAATACGTTCATTTAAAGGATTGAAAATTTAATTTAGCTGTTAAAATAATACCATAGTTCGCTGGAAATATGATAAGATTGGCTAGAGATTTAGACATTGAGAACAATAAAGAACTAAGTCATATATGATCTGACTTAAATGACTTCGATGGCACGTAAAACGAAATGGTAATTTAGTGACTCATTATAGCACTCTTATATTATAAATAAGGCTACTCATATTAAGCTCAACAAAGCAATAGATTAGTGTCATTTGTGTCCGACTACGGTCGCGAACTCGCTTATTTAATGATAAAAGTTAGATCCATATAGAATGATCTCTAAATATATGTTAAATATTTTATCACCTAATAACGTTTATTGTGTATTCTAAATCAAATTATATGAATATTTTATTTTGTATCTCCAAAATTATCTATTCCTACTTCTTATAAGCAGATCTCGTTCGGATGTTTAGGATCCGTGTTTCGTTTTCTCCTAAAGACATAATTGGATTACCATTGTTATACTTGGACTAGACCTTATTAATGTTTCTGATATTTAACCAAATACAAAAGTATAGATTACCTCATAATAAGTAAGAATGCTAATATCAAAATAATATTAACTACTAGATTTTAATTGAACCTAGAGTGTTCCTAATAACGTAGTCTCTAGACATTTGGACAAAATTTTGGCACATCAAATTGTAACTATACAAATAAGATCATAATAAGTGTCCTATTGTCTTTTAGTATAGAATATTGAGTAACGAGTGTCCTATCATTTTTGAGTTATAAGAATTTTATTTTGGAAAAAAATAAATAAAAATCTCTATATTTTAAAAACTTTTCTACAACTAGTGCTAATATAAATAATAAATGTATATATAAATTAATAAAAGTATATGGTACTAATTAAAATTAAATATAATTATAATTTTTTGAATACATAATCATAATTTATTAATTAAATAAAAATAAAGGAAACCAGATTATTTATGGGTACTAGTTAAACTAAAATTTTATTTAAAAGGAAACCAGATTTATTATTCCTTTTGAATCAATCCCCCAATTCCTTTTTAATTGGATGCACTATTATAATTTGTAACGTGTTTCGCATATCATGCATATTAATATTAAGATTTATTTACCAAAAATAACTACAACCTTGAGCATATAAATTGCAATGCATGGGCAAATGAATCGTTCAATCATTCAAAGAGCTATAGCTAGCGCATGCAGCAATATAATATAATGGCTTTTTCTTCTTCTTCTTCTTCTTGGTTTTGTGTTTCTCATCGTCTTCTTTCCTTTAGCTCATGCTAAAATAACTGTGAACTCCATCTTCAAATTTGGAGATTCTCTCTCCGACACCGGAAACCTAATTGCTTCTGGGCTTGGGATGCAGTTCGACGCCGGAAAACTTCCTTACGGCGAAACCTCTTTCCCATGAACCCACCGGCCGATTCTCTCGACGGCCGTCTCGTCACTTGACTACCTCGCCACCATTTACAAACTCTTTTCTGGAGCCGTACCTCAACAAAGGCGCGGACTTCACTCAGGGCGTTAATTTCGCGGTCGCCGGAGCAACGGCGCTGGACGAAAGATTTTTCACTTCCAAAGGCATTAAGTTCAAGACGTTCAAGCAACCCATCACGCCCCAACTCAAGTGGTTCGATGAGCACCTCAGCACCACTTGCCGGAAAACCCCCGACGGCTGCAAGAAAAGGATCGAAGAATCTCTGTTTCGTGTTCGGCGAGTACGGCGGCAACGACTATTTTACTTCCATCGACAACGGCAAAACTCTGAAAGAAGTTTACACTTACGTCCGGTCGGTGGTGGGGGCCATCGCCGCCGGCGTGAGGGAGATTATCAAGATGGGGGCGAAGCATATACTTGTTCCCGGGCCGTATCCCTTCGGGTGTCTCCCGCTCAGCTCACAGCCTCCGCCGGCTCTGCCCCGGCATCCTACGACGACCAGGGATGTCTCATAGATTACAACAACCTCGCTAACTCCCACTACGATCTCTTGAACAAACAAATTTCTACTCTCAACAATGAGTTCTCACCCCAAGCGTGTTAAGGTGGTTTTAGGGGATCAACGGGCTGGTTTTCTCAGAGTTCTCAGGGAACCAGCAAACTTTGGAATGGAACCCAAATTTGATGAAAGCTTGTTGCGGAGCCGCGCGGGGACTGATACTACGACCCAAATAGATTGTGTGGATCGGACGGCGTTAATGTATGCCCCAATCCGCAAAAGGCTTTGCATTGGGACGGTGTTCATCTCACCGATAAAACATATTGGTTCCGTTGCCGTATATCTCATCACCAATGACATTTCCCTAAGCTTGGTTAATTCATTTTTTGTAATATTATATTATTAAATAACTGACTTATCATTTTCAATAATATAATTATAACACCATTATTCCATCATATATAGTGTTTATTTTCTCCTTAAATCCCCAACCTCAAATGACCCTATACCCTTAACCACACAGAAGACTCAGAAAACAGTGCGTGCCCATGATGGGATTTGTCCATTTTGGGTAATAAGCGTCATTTTATTTTATTTATTTTTTCATGCGCCCAACTATAACATACATTTTGTAACTAATAATGTACATTTTTTAAAAACATAATGTTCATTATTTTAAAGTATAATTATGCACATTATATTACCTCAGATGTTTCATTATACTAACACGTAATATACATTTCTTTAAGACATAATATACATTGTTTTACTCATAATATTCACGATGATATTTTGGATCGTGGTCCAAGCAAAAGTAAGGTTGTCTCCTCTGTGGCTTCACAGCATGGGCATTATATATTGCGTCATACGTGAACGGTGAATCCTCGTTGCTTCCTTTCTGAATTAGTCATCAACCTCCCATATATGTTTGCTTAACTTAGATGAAAGCACTTATTTTCCTTGGAATTTTAACTTCCTAGTGTTTTATTCATTCAGCATATATATGCACATACCTAATTAAAACCTTACCTTATCTTAAATTGCAAATATATTATCACAGATTCACATTTGTTTGGTAAATAACTACATATCTAAAATAATCTCTTATTTAAATTTAACTTACTTTCTCTATGAATGGCAGACTTAGCTTTCATCATAATATCATATACACTATAGAAGTTTTCACGGATCGATACTTGATAAGTAAATAACGTAATTGTAACGCCTCCATTTTTCATACTTTTGAGCCTAGAGTCTAAGATTCAAATAAAGGTAAAAGAAAGGGAAAAAGAGATAAAGTTGATAGATAAATCCAAAACATCGACATGAGGGTGCTACCGCCACAAACTATCCACCTCGAGTAGTTGCACAGGTTAAAACATCGAACCATAAGCTAGAGTCATAAGCTCTAGTTCTTGTTCTAGTCATAAGAAGAAAAATCTAGACCTAGAATTACACACAAAAATAAAGGGTTTGAACCATTGAACCACTAGTTCTAGTTTATGTCCTAGAATCATGAACCGACAATTTGGAATCGGAACCAAATAACTGTCATATCTACTACCAGCTATCCAATTGCTCAAGCAATAATACCAGTTGGGGTCCCTCATCTATTGCAATTTATTAAAAAGGTTCTCTATTTAATTTTTTGCTCGATTCAGTCTTCTAACTATTAAAACGTTACTTTGTTAAGTCCTCAGTTAGATTGGACATAGTTATCGTAAGACCTAGGGCCAAATTTATCTTTTCAAAACTAAAAATTTATGTGCATATATATTAGTTTATATACTATCATAATTATATATAATATATATACTATACCTATATATATATATAATATATGTATCATAATTACTAAAATATATATAAGGGTCTCGATGTGTAAGACCTAGGACGTCGATGTGTTTATATTTTTAAAAATATATATTCTATCTTTTACTTCTTAAACCAATCAAACATTAGCTGGAATAATATTTATTCTTTCAGCGAACTAAACAATAAAATACCGTTTGTCTATTTTTTTTTTTTACCTATTCCATTCTTTATATAATAGAATAAAATGTCTATTCTCTTAAAATTTATATGTGAACTAAACATGCCTGCAAGTTTATTAAAGAATGAGCCTAACTTAGAAGAAAAATTAGTAGAAATTAGAAAATGGAAAGTGTGTTTACCAAAGACATAGCAACAAATTAATATGTACTAGCAATGCATATATACTGTAACGTAACCCAACAAACAACATGACTTCTATATGTTCAATTTTTTCCCTCGCCATTATCAAACACTACGTACCCCGTACTGAATATTTTTACATGTTATAACTTACAAACTAAATAGTACATGTACATTATATAGTTATATATAAATACTCCGTTGCGTAATAATCATGGCATTGGCTCCACCCCTACAGATTTTCAACGTCTCCACCGGAGGGTGCCTGCAACAAGTTGGTTTATTAAATATATATTAATATTAATGTTAAACATAATTCAGCATTAATAAATCAAAGATTAAAAGATCAATTTAATTAAATAGTTAAATAGCTAGTATAGTATTAAAACCTAAAGTCATTATTTAGTTAAATTAGTTCAACTTTATTGGTAAAAACCCACACCTTTATTTCTTTTAACTATTATATCTACACATTTTAAATTAAGTAATTTCAAACCGAATTTAAAAATTTTATACTCTATTTTGTCTAGTTTTTATTTTTTAAAAAAATATCCGACTCAATCCAAGCTATCCAACTCAATACTTATAGTCAGATATTAAATTTGTTGCCAACTTACAACAAGGTAATTTAAGATTTAAAAATGTGTGTGTATGTCAAGTAGTAATATTTCGTAATCATTCAAAAGTTTTAAATTTTTTTTAAAATAACACAAAAATAAAAAATAAAAAAATTCCTCACATAAAAAATTAAATTAATTAAATATTTAAAATAACGAATTTTAAAATACTTTTTGTCTCATGATTATTGAATTACTTTCATATTTTGTTTTCAATTATTAATTTTTTCACATTTATTTTTATTAATTCTAAAACATTATCACATTTGATTCTCTTGTATAATTTCGATCATCATGTATAATTTTCGATCATCAGCAATCAAAAGTAAAGTGGAAAAATCACTTAACATAATAGTTAGAAAAGAAGAAGTACCTAGTATAAACACAACCGAGGGGGTCATGAGCCGCAGTGGGTTGGATGTGAGCCAGTTTCCGGAAGAAAGATTTGTTGACGAATTGATCGGACTCCTCCGCACGTGCTCCGCTCACCAACTCCGGCAGCGTTTCCTCCTAGACTTTTTCACGAACACATTCGGCGCGCGCTTCAGCTGGTGCATGCCGTGTGCAACCGAAACTCGTCGAGAGTGCAATATCCCTAGCGCCACGTAAACCGGCACCAAATCTCCTTTCTTTCCCCTGCTGCCCTCGTAAAATTTCATAAAAATATAAAGGTATTTAAATATTCAATAATGATATCTACTATCTACTATACTAATAAGAGCCCAAGAGTGTTAGGCCTATAATGGGTAGAGTGTTTGTGCACTATTTTTTTAATTAAATATCAAAGTTATAATAAAATAATGTTATATATTTATTTACCAAGTATTTTATTAATACCATGAAAAAATTAAGAAAAATATAATTAATAAAGTCAATCATATTAACTACTTGAGAAATTTGTTGACAAAAAGAGTATTAAATCACACAACAAATTGAAGTGAAAACTATCTCGCAATGTCCTTGTTTGACAATCAGCAATTGCTCTTCAATATTAGTATATATTTAAAAATTTTATGCCCTAATTTTTATTTGCTCTCCCTTATGTCCTGTATTTTGGTTTCACCATACCTATACAATTATTTTATTGACAATTATAATCAATCTTGACTATATTATCTTGCATTTGTAAACATAGAATTACCTATTTAAATACGCAATTCAAATTCAATATTTATGCATGAACAATTTCTAATATAATCCTGCCTTGATATACTTTAAAGTACTTATTAAAGAACATTGGGCATTACCAAATCGCGCAATGCACGTAAAAAACTAGTATATATATATATATATATATATATATAATATATATATAATATTTATATATATATATAGTTATATATATATAGTATATATAGTATATATATATATAAGTATATATATATATACATATAATATATATATACGGTCAAACTATTTTGTATAAAAAAGATCGAAATGTTCCTGTATTTAAGACATCTCAACGATTTTGTTGATCGGATGACAAAAATGATCATACAACAATAATAACAGACCAAATGAGAATGTTTTAAAAGAACTGAATAATGTGTTTGGTCGCACAAGAATTGAAACGATTTTGTTGATCGGTGACAAAAAATATCATACAACAATAATAAACAGGACCAAATGAGAATGTTTTAAAGAACTAAGATGTGTTTGGTTCGCACAAGGGAATTGGAATTAGAATGAGAATAAATAAATCATATATTCCTGTGGACCATGGTCCCACAAGTTGTGTGGACATATTTTTGTCTACTGTAAAAATAATGTACTTCAGTACAAAAATAATGTATGATTGTATATGTACATTATATCAGGGGATGTACATTATTTTTGTTCTGAGTGTACATTATATTATATAATGTACATTCAGTACAAAAATAATGTACATTTAGTATATTAAAAATGTATTTTTTGTTATGGTCCACGTAATATTGTGTGGACCATGGTCCATACAATAATTTGCTGAATAAATATTTGGTTGTGGTAATGGGTTTTGGTAGTAGGATGGAATGAGAATAATTACAAATATTTGGTTATGTATGAGTATGACCCTATAATATGACAATAAAGGTTTAAAATACAAATAAAAAAATTAAGGTAATTGATCCTAATATAACGACATTCAAAACACGAATATGAACAAAAAAAAAATCAAACACAAAATCTAAAAGCAGTAAAGTACTAAAACAAAATTTAAAAAATCAGATTACTAATAAGATGGAATGTTAGGAATGCTAGACTTTTTTAATTAAAAGGGTAATCAAATCATATCCATAGTTGTGTTTGTAAAAGTTGTTAATCAAACACTAACGGTGATTTTGATTCTCATTCTTAATGTTAAACCCATGAATTGAACACACTCTGAATGTTTTTTTTTTTTTTTTTTGAGTTAATTCTATTTTTTATCTTAGATTTATAGATAACAATTCATTTTTTTTTCAGAACATCATTCATTAGTCCTAATATTATTGTAACATGACCAAATACACCCTAAAAGTGGACTGTTATCTTAAAATTTAAGATAAAAATAGAATTAACTTTTTCTAAAAAAAGAAATGAAGGTTATTACCTTGGCAAAGATTTTTTGAGTGGGTTATCTGCAGCGCAGCAGAAGGGACGTAAGACTTGAAGTTGGGAAGTTGTGGATGTTCCATACATTGGATACTCTCCCGCTTAAGCTATTGATCATGGATTTCAAGTAAGCTGTTCGGGGAATTCATACAAGAATTTCAAGTGATAATTTAAAAATAAAGTGAAAATTTCACTTTTAGTTATTGATGCTATCACATTTAATCATGTACTTTTGGTTTTGTAATATATATTTACTTCTTTTTAATTTTATTTGTTTGCATAATTATTTTAATTTAATATTTTTAATTCTAATATTTAATAAATATAAACTAACTTGATAATTGCATCGTTCATTAAAAAAAAATATCTACAAAAGAGAGATAGAAATTAAATATTATTGGAGTAAGAAACTTGAATAATAAAATTATATATTAGCCCTTGTTATTATACAGTAAAATGATAAAATTTTAAACGGAAATTAATTGTGACAAGCAAATAAAAATATAAGAATATAACAAAATAAAATTAAAAGAATAAAAGTAAATGTGACTATGTCACAATAGTCAATGATTAAAATATAATTTTCTCTTAAAATGTGTATTAAATAATTATGAAATGTTAAAAATGTTATTATTCTCTGGAAAAATGAGAATAAGAAATTTTACTTACCTGTGATCTGAAAGCCATTATGATGTTTGGACTATGGAGTAGATCGATATGAAGAAGCTAAGAGTGAGTGATAAAGTAGTGGTTAAGTATGTATTAGTGTGATGGCCTATATATTGTCTATTTATTGTGAATTGCAAAAGTGAGAGAGGTTTCGGGAGAGACCTACTAGATTGTGGGACATAGGCTACATGCTCCAATCAAATCATCACACGTTCGAAGATGTAAGATGTATGGAATGGGGTAGAAGTCTCTTGAAGCCAAAAGGTGAGAATTTATGTTTGGTTGTTAAGAGCTTCAATTGTTATGTGGTCGTGAATTATGGCCTAAAAGTTATATATGTTATAGTTAATGTATTATGGGTATGCAGTTGATCGTTTATATATATTTATAAATTAAATTGAAGTTACATAACATGTTAATTATAAATACAATAAATATTAATTATAAACATATTAACTGTTAATTGTATCTGTAGTTAATATATTAAAGTGTATGTGTTTATAGTTGCAATTTATGTGTTTGTAGTTAATATGTTGTTTGCCTTTAATTTATTTATAGATACATAAAAGGTTAATTACAAATACATAATATATCAATGAGACACAACTTGAATGTTATTTTGGATCACCAAGAATGGTCCATTCTAGAAGCTACACTTAGATTAAACATAAGAGCAATTTTAATTGAAGGTTTTTGTTAGTGTTTTTTTTTTTGTTTTTTTTTTTTTGGAGTTTTTAGCCGATTTGGATGAGAAAATGGAGGAAAGGGAGTGTTAGGATTTTTCTGCTACAAATTGGGTATGTCAAAAAAAAAAGGCACTTTTTTTCCATTGTGTTATATACTAATAGTATTTTTCTCTCTAAATTTTTTAAGCGGCAGTTTTTCACCTGATATGTTAAATGGATATATTTTTTTTTTAAATAAATATTTCATTTATTTTTTTTCTTCAACAAATTATAACCACGATTTGGTTCAAACTGAACAGACACTATAGCAACCAAACAGAAGGTTATGATGACAATTTAGAACCTAAACTGCGATATTTAGAGTTTATTAAAATCACGAATCAAAACTGCCAGTTCATGTTCTGAATTGAAAAAATAAAATATATTAATTGTTTGAATTTAGAATATTTTAAAAAAAAATTAAAAGAAAGTTTGAAGCAACGTTCAAACTGGATCCGAAACCGTGAACCGACGGTTCAAAATAAAAATCAAATCGCGATTATATATACTTATATGTGAGAGTCAGTATAAATGCGAAAAAACATACACTATTTGCACATATTATAACTCTAATTTTAAGCTAATGCTAGTAGTCGTTCCGCTTTGAAGCCTCCGGTTACAGTTCAGGATCCATTTTTTTTCAGTTCACGATTTTAATAAACGGAAACCAAATATTAGGTTCTGGTTCTGAATCATAACCGAAAAATTTATTGATTGCTATAGTGTCTGGTTCAGTTCGAACCGAAACGTGGTCATCCCTATGTATAAGCAATAATTTGTGTTTAAGGGTAGAAATGTCCATTTAATATATCAGGGGGGAAAAACCACCACTTTTATAATAATAATTGAGGGGACAAATGTGGATGCATGAATAACTCAGGAAGAAAAAAGTGCTATAAGAATATAACTTAAATGGAAAAAGTGCTATTTTCCCAAAAAATTTAAAAATAATTAAAGAAAAGAAAAATATATATGGAAGAAACTTGTGTGTAAATAGGTGAGTGATCTTCATACATGTCAAAGTATAGTTGTCAAATGATGACCACACCTAATGAAGGCACAAAATGTCAACAACGTCTTCACTGAGCCTCGATCTCATGATCTTTCATAAAGAAGAAGTCATTACATACTATTTAAGCCAAATATGCTTGATGTTGTTGTTAATTTCAAGAAAAAAAAAAAATCATCAAAAACTTGAAAAAGAAAATATAATTCTTATTATTCACTTATATTTTAAGGATATTATGTGTTTGTGTTATATATGTAGCCCCAAAAGCTACAAAACTGAAATGAGGAATTGTTCTTTGGGTCCAAGCATTCAAATGTAATACATTTGGGATACTAGGTCCATCATTTAAAGTGATTCTTTGTTGGGAAGATTGCCCTTCCTTTGTGGTGAAATTTGGTCACTCAACAGTTGAATAATGGTATGTTTGATAACAATATGTAGCACAATGCATTGTACAATTTAAGCTGCTGGCAGATTTAGTAGAGATTAATCGATATATTGCAAAGTCAAATGTGGAAGATTTCTTTAGAACATAATTGAGACACTATACAAAGGCTGAGCATTGGCCAATTGGATTTTAATGGTATTTAATTATAGTCTCTAATATATAGAATTATTTTGCTATCAACGGGTCTTTTTTTTTGGTGACTTGAGCACATGAGCGTTGGATCACCATATAGAAGTCAACCCACGACAAGACTGATTCGTATACGAGCCATCTCCTATATACATAACTGGCAAGCTTGTGGAGCAAGAAGTACGTGAGTGGGTAGGGGGGGGCTTTGGCCACCCACTCAAATTTTACGTGACTAATAATATTTATGTTATAATGTGTGGATCATACTGAATACGCGCAGGTTTTTATTTTAAGTACGGCAATACCGCATATGCGACAAAATATTATCCAGTTTCTATCATTCTTTATTAAAACATTCTGCCATCCTACTATCTTATTATACCGTTTTTCTTAAATTTTTTTAAATAGCACTCAGTGACTGTTTTAGTTATTATCTACTTGATCGTTAGCAGCTTAAGATACTATCTTTTTATACGGTTCTTTATCAATTTGGTCGTGCTCTAAACGTTGAAATACCTAGTAGTATTCTGTTATATTAATCACTGGAAAATCCTAGGTTTACAAACCGCTCCTTATACACTTTTGGAGATATTAGCAAATAAGGTTTTTAATAAGTTGAGAGTTTAGTTTCGCATCCCCTCTGGACTTAACGTACTAACCTCCTTTATTCATTTCCATCCTTCTTCTTATTCATCGAGTTAATAATTATTGATGTAGAATTTATTATTTAGACGATTTAATAATGTTACTAAACTTATATTAAGTACAATATAATATCATTTCTCCTTTTGTTGAATTTGGTATTAGTATAATATATAAATTTAGAAGGATTATATAATCTTAATACATTATATTTTGGTGTATTGAGTATAAAATTATATTGGTGTTGCTGTATGGTAATCATATTTTAGAATAGATCATAGTTATAAACGCAGAATTAATTTATTTTTTGTCAAATTATGGAGTACTAATACATTTTTATACAAGTACACTATATATATATATTTATATATATATAATATACTAATATATGATAGCTATATATTATATATATATTATATATATATATATATATATATATATATATATATATATATATATATATATATAATAATATAGTAGAATATAAAAAAATTGAAGGGGACCAAAAGTGAACTTTTATTTCTAATCTAAAAACATAATAAGCTTCAATCCAAGTTATACCCCTGATTTATGTCCCTTTTTTCCGTTAATTTTTTGTGTACCTTGTGCTATAAAAGTTGTACTCCATAATTTTTTGGACAAAAATATCTCTGCCGTTATAACTTCTGTTATCTTTCCATATTATTATTACCATGTACATGCATACACAATAATTTTTCTTACATCTTTCAATGGTAAGATTGAATTCATTTAGGTTTTAATTAAAATGCTACCATAGTTATATTTAGTAATTTATCATTTATATAATTCTTACATCAATAATATTAATATGAATTTATATTATATAATATATATAATATATATATATATATAGTAATATAATATATAATATATATACTATAATATATAATATATATATATAAAACACAGCATATTATTTTAAAAAATTAATATAACTAAGATTTAATATTTTTTTATATTGGGCAAAAATGTTTTTTGCGCATCGCGCATATAAATACTAGTATAATAATATATACATAAATATTTATTAGTCCGTAAAATTTTTGGAGTGGGGTGGCCAAAGCCCCCTACCACTCACCGTATCTCTGCCCTGCAGTTATGTGGTATAGCGAATTCAGTCTTGTCGTTATTTATGTTTCAAACTTTGATCTTCAAGTTCACCAAAAAAAAAAGTATAGCAAAAATTTGTAATTTTTAATCTCTTCGAAAATCCAAGTATTATTTTTGTTATTTGAAATTTGGTGCAAATTACACCCATGATCCATTAATTCGTTATCCTCTAATACAATGCATTTTGATGCTATTTGTGTTATCAACATACCATTATTCAACTGTTGAGTTTGACCAAATTTCACAAAGGAAGGTGCATCTTCCCCAACAAAGAATCACTTTTTAAAGTCCCATGGACCAGAATGGCTTTGGACCCACACAAACCTCATTTAGTTTTTAGTTGCTACTAAAAAGCAAACACATTTTTTAATATTTAAAAATAAAAAATAATTTTTTTTTCAAAAAAATATATATATAAAATAAATTAAATTAATTATTTCAAACTCAATAACTAAATTAAAATAATATAATACTTACCAAGACAAAATTTAAAATGATAATTGAAAAATGTATTCGTCTCAACTAAAAGTTTAAGTTGATAATTAGATTGCACATTATTATTAGCGTCCCAACTTTGGTATATAGTTGGTGAGCTATTTGACCAATCGTTATAGTCCTAACACCACCGCGCAGCATAGCACTGTGCGCCCGCGCGTCTCCCAAAACGACGTCGTTTTGGGGTCGTGTTTGGAGGCGCGTAGGGAGTTGCTGAGATTATGTGTATTTGTTCACAACGTTATGTGTATTCGTTCAAACGTTATGTGTATTGGTTCATACAGTTATGTGTATTTTTTATACATTATGTACATTGTTTTATTAGCAATTATGTACATCCGAATCAGAAAATTTGTGTGTATTATGTTAAGAGTTGATGTGTATTATGTTAAAGTTTATTTTATTATGTATTATGTTAGATTATGTGTATTATCTTTAAAAAGAGTATGTAATATTTGTTATAACATTATGTGTATTATGTATAACATTTATGTGTATTCAAAAGTATAACATATGATACAAATGTACATTCTTGAACAGCGGGTTTTTTTTTTAAGAAAAGCCTACTTGCCATTCACTGGGGCGGGAAATTTCAAAAAAAAATAATAAATTAAAACGACGTCGTTTTGCATCTGGGGCGCATAGTGCAATGTACGCCGTGGTGTAGGATATAAATTGCCCCTATTTGACCTTTTTCTCTTCTTTCTTTATTAATTAACATATATTTCCTTACCAGGACTATGTGGTTCTAATGGTATCCGGGTTGGATTTCCATTTGGAAGGTTGTGTGTTCGAGCTCATTGGAGGCGTTATTTGGCTCTTTGTGTTCAGTAAGGTTGAGAAAGTATATGTAACAGATACTACATTGTATATGAGCTAGTACATCAAAATAAAAAAACATATATTTGCTTTGTCAAGATTTCAATAACGGGGAGGTCTTTGAGTATCAAAATTTAACTTCAAAAAATTTTCATAATTTTACGGTATATGCTTTAGTTTTATTAGTTGATTAATTAATTAGTGATTTATTGTGTTTTTTTAATGCACTTACACATTTGGATATACATTTCTAGTTTAAAGGATTAGTCCTGAAACTTTTTTTTAAAAAAAAAATAAGTTCTTTTAATTTGTGACCCTAGCCATTTTCAATGACGAATTCTAATTTTGAAATAATTTAATTAACAGTAAAATTGATATTTGTTTATTATCAAAAATTTGTTTTCAACAAAATAATTGATAATTTTTATTTGATAAAGGGCAAGCAAGTAGATTTAAATAAACGTAATATTTTTAAAATATTGTACATATTTTATGTTACATGCATTCCATAACTTTTTGACAAGTCTATCTCCTAATACCCAATACAATGAAAGTTGAACTACCACATTTAATATTTTAGCACTCGATCTATAATAGATTATCGCTCCAACAATAATCGATGGAATTGGGTATCTAAGACCATAGCCGACTGGTCACCCACTGACTAATCGGCCCACCTCAGCAACAACTAGTCAGACTCGGAACCTATGGGCCCTCAACGCCCAGGCGCGTTTGATAGCAAGCCCAGGACCAATGGGTTGTATAGTCAAGGCAAAGGACCACCAGGCCAAAATGATCAAGACGGCAAAAAGCAATCATCTTGGCCTATCCCCAATAGAAGCAGGATTGGGCCTCATATTGCCCCAGTGTAATAAGGATTCTAATGCTGGAGGAACTTATGAATTAATTCTTCCTTTTAGGGCTCTAAGCCCACTTGTATTAAATATTTCCTTTCAAGGGGTGAATGAATCCACTTTTTCACTAAAACAAAATAACTTGATGGTTTTGTGAGAACAGAGTCCACCCACCAAAATAAACCGAGAATGGATAGTAACAGAAGCGAGGGTAGGAAATGTAGTATTATAGCTCGGGGCGCTAGACTCAAAAGAGTACGTACAAAGCCGAAATAGCTTGCCCAAAGAATACATAAATATGCAGTTATTACCGATTTGGTCCCTCCCGACTAATGAGGATTTTCACCACTTCGATCGCTTTGACTTTCCAAAATTGACCAAATTTTCATTCAATCGACATGTAAAGTTAACCAAAATAAGTTCCCTCAGTCCTGTTTTTAAACCGTCAAGTCGCAATTGGTAAATTAGAAGTTCCTTCTTCATCTTCAAACTCGTTCACATCCCTTCATACCTTACTCCCTTGGCGTCTCTCCCGGCCGTGACCATTCTCGACAAGTTTCCCTGTAAGCGATAAGAGTTAGTGTATGCTTTCTTTCTACCTCCCTTTTGATGAATCGAAAGTGAAAGTGAAAGTGAGGATGAGCTTTTTGATTGGGGAATTTTCAAGAGAAACCAGAATCTTGTTGGAGGAAATCTCTTAAGCATTTTCAAGAAATTCAGGTCGAATTCATGGAGGAAAAATCAGTTGATTCAGCAATAGAGGAGGGGGAGATTTGAAGACAAGGATGCGGAAAAATGACGGCAAAAATCAAGGGATGTGGCGCGAATGGCCAAAAGAATTTTTTTGGAACTAGAAATGGATTCAAGGCGGCGATGGGAACACAACAATGGCAATGGAGGCGGAATGCAAGGAGTCAACGACGCTAAGCGGCGACCGCGCGCTTGGCCCACCGAAGACCTTGCTCCACCTTGAAGGATTATGTGGATAGTCGTTTGCACATTCCGCTGACAATGTGGATACGAACTAGGTGACATGAAGAATGGCTGAAGCGCCGCGCCACCCTCCAACGGAATGGGCGCTCTTCACGCCGCTCAAGGCTTCTCCAGCGATTCCGCCCTCCATTCCGCCACACTTCCGCTTCTACCACAATCCCTGTCGTTTTCCTCCACCTCGCCCCCCTTTCTCCACCGTAGCCTTTTCTTTTTTCTTCTCTTCTCTTTTTCCGGCCCATGTTCATTCTTCTTCATACAGGTCATCGACTGGGCCTTTACCATACACAAAATTGAGGAACGAAAAGGACAATCAGAGAAGACAAAGAAAGAGAAATTACATTTTTATCCCGTTGTTTTTAAACGTCTAACAACGGTGGTTTGAGTCAAAGACCATTGATTGTTAACGTTTGGCATAGTCGAGGATGAATTGGTCAATTTTGAAAAGTCCAAGGACCCAAAGTGGTGAAATCCTCAATAGTCGAGGGATCCAAATCGGTAATTAACTCCATAAAAATTTAGGAATAAGGGTCAAATAGACCATCGAAACTGCACCCGATAAAACAATTAGACCATAAACTAAAAAAAACCAACATTAGGTCCCTAAAACTTAATCAAATTTCAAACCCAATTTTTTCAATTTTAAGGTTTCCAACAGGTCATCCTTACAAAATTAATTATTTTAAAATTTAAATTTAAAAATAATTAGTTTAAATTAAACTTAAAAAAAAAAAAAAAAAAAAAAAAAAAAAAAAAAACTGGTACCGGCCGACAGACCGATTTCTTCGTCTCGCGGCATGGAGACGAAGACGGCTTGGATTCCAATTTTTTTTTTAGTTTAATTTAAAATTAATTAATTTTTTTTATTTTTTTTTATAAATAGCATTAATTTAGGGAGATGACCTGTTGGCAAAACCTTCAAAATAGCCGGGGAGATTTGTTTGAAATTGATTTAGTTTTAGGGACTCTATTGTTGATTTTTTACGGTTCAATGCGTCTATTGTTTTATCGTGTGCAGTTATGATTGCCTATTTGACCCTTATTCGCAAATAATAATATAATACTATAGCCCTAAAGAATGGAGCTCAAAATAATAATGCTATGGTTAAAAGTAAGTCACAAACCCAAATAATATTAGACAAGAAGAATGGTTGTGAACCAAGGGATGATTTCTAAGAGATAGGTATGGTGAATATTTATAATATAGAGGTCCCACCATATGCTCAACAAATGTACGATTGCTTTCATTCCTAGTCATACACGTACGTGTCCCCCCACCACCTGAATGACATCGATCTTCACACGGGTAAATAGAGCATCATATCGTTGAATACATAGGATGTGTAGTTGTTTGGTGGTTTAGATTGAACTCATATTGTTATAATAATTGAGGTTATGGGTTCAATATCCCTTGGTAGCACATTCTTTAACATTTTGCTCCATGCTTCAATACTTATCCAATAAAATGGACCCCTGAGTCTCATGTTTTTATATTCTTAGATACCATTATTTTAATGTTAGTGTTGACCAATTGTTGACTGTCTAAAAATCACAAAACTAACAAATAATACTCTCTACTAACGTCGTACATTCTAATTGATTTCAAAAAAATAATAATAATAATAATAAGATTTTTATTCAATTTCTTTCATTCTTTTCATATTGAAGTGTAACAAGCAAAGACTTTTATTTTATAGGAGAACATTATCATTTTATTTACGCAAGTGGGTTTGACGTACCAATAATTATTCCAACTTTAATATTTGTTATTTGCAGCTTTATTTTGCTAGAACCGTTCCGCATGCACATATGCTCTTTTGCTCATTGCTTTTCCTTAATTAGTGGGTTTATCCACAAGACTTTGCTCCCCTCCACATGGAGGCTGAATAGATTATTTTCGTCTTTACTATATAAAGAATAAAAATATTCTTGGTGGGTGGTGGATAAGCATGATTAGATTTTAATATTAGAGAATATTGGTAGCTAGGAGGGGACCATCATGCTTTCTGTGTTGTACCTAGAATAATATATTAATTAATTAATTTACTAGTGTAATATATGGTGGGAATATTCTTGGGTGTTATGTGCTTAAATAGTAGTGTTAGAAGGGAGAGATGGACAACAAAAAATTGGCTCCATCTCCCATTTGGCCATTATATTTCCAAAGATATTGGAAGAAGGTCACATGATGAGAATGAAGAAGAGGAAAAAGAAAAAGAAAAAAAAGCGTCTCTTTCAATTCTTAACCCGATATATATAGGGTTGGAAGAAGTGAAGGTTACAAACTACAAGCAAAAGGCAAGTCATGCAGGCAAAGGGAAGGTCATGCCTTTCTTCCAGATTTTAATTATGTTTTCTTGTATAACCATACGTACCGGAATGTATTAGTTTTCAATTTCCAATTTAGTGTCTGTATGTGATGTTGTATTTCAGTAGTGTTGGGTTGAGATACACACACACAAGGGTCCGTTTCAAATGAAAACCTATATTTAGGTGTGAAACTGTGAACTCTTATATCTACTGTTTAGATGATGAGATTGACCGTCGAAATGTTTGGAAGTGTGCAGTGGTGAATCCGATGCAGTTGTACAGTGCTGGCAGTGATGTATATTTATTACTAGTCAAAAAAAATAATAAACTTAATACTACAAGATCGAACGTGTAGGCAAGTGGTACACAACTTCAATGTTTAACAGAGGTTCCTAATTTGGAAACTAAATATATATATATAATATATTATATATATATATAATATATATATATTATATATATATAATGAAATCAAGTTAGTTCATTGGGATAATCCGACATGAGCCTCAGATCTCTCCCTAGAGTTTCATTTAGAGAGGATAAAGAATATTGCTATTTCTGCACCACCTTTGACCAAAATGGATAAAAGTAATTGAAAGTATACAAAAGTGTTAATTATAATTTATAATAAATACATGGTGGGTGCAAATAATCTAATGGGTGGATCAAAATGCTATTTGCACCACCTTAATCAAATCACATTTATTAAGTTTAAATAATAATTAATTAATTCAAAATTATTAAAAAAACAAAAAAAAACAAAAAAAAAAAGAAGAAGAAGAAGAAGAGAAGAAATCTCGCCTTCTCCGTGAGAAGGCATGCCTTCTCATCGGAGAAGGTTACCTGGGTCCGCCATCTCCGGAGAAAAGCATGTCCATTTGCTTCGTTTTTTTTTTTTAAACAATCTACTGGGTCTAGAGCGTTTCTCGGACTAAGGCAACGAATGCATCGCCCAGGTATTGCAAATCTGCCCTTCCGGTGAGAACGCACTGTGGGTTTAACCTCTTTTTTTTTTTTACAGTCAAATAATTCACAGGCCCCTGCTGGTAGAATTTTCGGTCCCACAAAAATAGAAAAAATAAATATTAATCGTTTGACCACATATTATATGTGCCGGTTTGGGGCAAATAGTACGGTCTACTCCTTCAGTTAAACCCACTCTATAAATAACTAAGTACCCCTCCCAATACTGAACCTATTAATAAGTGGTTGCAAATGACCGTTTAATAATTGTTGAGCCCTGAACCTAGGAATTTTCGAAGATCACAACATCGAGAGTTAGCTGCCCGCCCAGTACGCTCCGGGGCCATAACAATACTCCTCCACCGAATCTCCTCGAGTCCCTTTTTCCCCACGACAAAATTGATATGAGTGCCTAGCATCCCGCAAAAAATAGCAATACGTATGGAACGTTCATACTTGAACGTGACCCAACAACTCGTCTTATCACGTTTTATAAAATTCATCCGTCTTTTCAAGGGCTTGTCAATAGGCAGCGAAACCTACTATACGTTGATACATCTTCCACGGGGCATTGTCAAAACGATCATCATACTTCACAAACGTACCCAAGAAATTTTCCTATCTGTTCAAGAATTCGACTAGACGAGTATCCATTCGCACACCATGCAGCTGTACCCATAAGTCCACCGTATCCAACACTACATCAATCGGCATTACTCGTCAGGAACCTGCTTACACACCAGCGTACTATTATCAAAAGACCAGGGACCCTCATTCAGGACTCGTTCCATGTCTGTTACATGATGGAAAACAAACAAGAAACGACCCGGCTCAACCTCCGTTGCCTCAACCCCGCTTCACTGGCTGCCACACCGATGCCAAAACCTGACTCATAAATTCCAACCTGACTAGCTTCCGTGTCAAGAATCTTCCACCCAACCCCAGCTCTCCTCCACCTCGCTGGCTCCCTCCTCAGCATCGTCCCCTTCATCCGGCAAGAAGGTCGTAGCTTTCCTCCTCAAGCACGATGTCAGCCCAACCTGGCCGTTAGGCCTTCCACGTCCTGTCCAGTCGTCGTCGACGCCATCTAGCATGCAGGGATGAGCGTCGGATTTTCTGTCGCGATCGGAAACTGTCCGCAAGAAACGTCGAAGAAGCGACCGAAGAACCTAGAACCCCTAGGTAGAGTGAAAAAAACTGGTTAATATAATATCTAATTCTATGCATAGGTAAAGTTTATAATGATGTATATTTAGTACACAAATAATCTACTTTTAGTATATTAAAAAAATGTACTTGTATTCACAGAAAGTACATTATTTTAGTACTAAAAGTACATTATTGTGATGCCAAATTTCTACCGCAGCATATTCTATCTAGGTTTCGATCCAGATCCAATCTCAAACAAGTACAAAATTCTCCACAATTACGAAGAGGCGTACGAGGTGCTGACGTTGGGAACCCAAACCTGGAGGCAGGTACGAGGAAACCCGGCAGCAGACATTGCCATCTCTCTCAACGGTCGGAAGGTTTCATTTCTCAGGAATCGGACACGATGGTATTCCCAAAAATCCTTATATGAACAGGTTACCATTATTCCCAGAAATTTTGAGCTTGTTCTAAGTGTCGTGTATGAACTTCATTCCTATATTCTACTAAATGATCTTGTTCCCATCTTTCTACTGGGTTTAATACATAATTTTTTTTTGCATTAATTAGTAACTACCATAGATTCTGCCATTTGCTGCTAGTATTGTGAAAAGAAAAAAAAGTCAAGGAAGAAAGATTGAAAAAAAAAAAACAAAACAAAAAAGGTGAGAAGCCAGCATTTGAAATTCCTTGTCCCATATTGATCTTTGTTTTTTTTTTCCTTCCAAATGTTAACCTTTCTGCGAGTTTTGCCATTTTGGGTTATGTTTCTTGACTTAGTCTTAAACTCCGAAAGAACTCCACATTGACAAGACTTGTTTTTAATTAGAATATGAAAGCTGTAGATTATTCCCAGTATGAACAAAGCTTTACAGTACCTGGTAGAACCGGTTGCCGTTATTCTTCACCTGGTTGGTCGCCCTCTGCCACGTCGCTTGTAAGTTTGAGATTGGAAGTCAGCTGAACCATATACTCGTTTGTGTGACATTCACAACGGCATATATGTGCGAGGCCAGCTCATTATCTTTCATCAACCTCTCAAAATCAGTGAGCAACATCGTGCAACTCAACTAAATGAGTATAGTCTCGGTTCGCACACGAAGAGCGCCACAATGGGGTTGTCATTCATCGCCAGTTGCATGAATATATGAACCACAAGGTCTTCTTCGCTCACCGGACTTTGAGCAAGAGCCAAATCGTCGGCAATGGCTCGCATTTCCCTCATGTAAGAGTCCAAAACAGGTTGGCCCTAAGGATGTTTGTTGGCAAGTTTTGCTTTTAGAGACAACCCAAATCGTCCCTCCGACTAGACGGCACAACTAGTAGACAGACGTGTCCACGCATCACTTGCAGAAACAGCCAACGAGATAACTGGTTGCGAGGACATCGGAAAGACTGCCGAGATGGAACTTAGAATGAAATTTGTCCTGCCCTGAACCAAGCTGTGAGGCAGGGATTACATTTCAGTGCGAGCTGTATAAGAGTACTTTGTGGGAGCTGTAGTAGAGCTGGTGATGTAGCCCCACCCAAGAGGTCAAGACATACTAAGAGTAACCTCGACCTGTTTCTTCCCAAAGGAAAAGTTCGAGGATGTACAGTTTTATTGGTAAATGGTTGGGCGTGAAGGTGAGTAATGATAAGGCGGTGTTGGTAGCAGCCATGACCGGCAATAGGGAGGAGGAGAGGAGAGGAGGGAATATATATATATATATATATTATATACATATAATATATAGTTATATACGATATATATATACATATATATATACTATATATATACTATAATATATATATATATATATATACTACTTATAATATAATATAAGGTAGGGTTCCAGTGAAGAACAATGGTGCTTAGGTGAGAACAGAAAAACATATTGTTGCATCCATCTAATTTTTTAAATGGTAAAAAAAGAAAAGTGTTGTGCGACGCACATTATGATGTAGCAAAACAACAAATATATAGCAAGATTTGCACACATTTAATACGCGTTCCCGCACACAACTTAATCTAATCTAGACCATTAAAAAATATTAGATGAATGCACAAAAAAATTCTCACATTCTCACTAAATTTTTCGTTAGAGTGTAAAAACATAAATAAGAATATGAAAGCTGTAGATTATTACCAGTATGAACAAGCTTATATAGAGTTAACGGCATATGGAGTGTTATTATCATTAACCACAGAGCAAAAGATGATATCCCTATATACAGAGATAAATAATAAGACTTGACAGTTTTTTACTACTTGAGTGAATTTTATTTGGAGATCATTATACGCATTTATTATACAGGATATAAAGATGTAACACTATTAGGTGAGTGAGGAGTGACGTTGAGGTCCAATTCTCATACTCGGCGGGTTAGGAAAATGTCGGGTCCTAGTGAGATTGATGACCAAGAATTAAGTCTTGACATGCGTCTCATGATGAGAGCCATTAAGGGACAATTTTCTAAAATGACCGATGTGATTGAGGGGTTGAACGGTCGAATAGAGATGATGGAGGGAGATAGGAGACCAAATCACAAAATGAATGTAAAATGAAGAGCAAAATGAGAGAAGCTAATTGAGAGAAGGGAGAAGGCAGTACAAGTGAGGGGAGGAAGGAATATGATAGGAAGAAGAGGTATAGAGGATATAGGAGGGTGATGGAAATGAGGAGATGATGACATTGGAAACATTAATTCGCATATTCTAATTGTTAAACGGTAAAAGAATCCGATGCTTATTTATGAATGGGAGGAGGAAGTAGAACAAACATTTTTTATTGCCATAACTACTCCTGAAAAGAAAAAAACTTAAGATGGTAACTACTAGACAATTTAGTGGATTTTGCAACTTTTGGTGGATAAAGAGTTTGAGGAAGAAGAGTCGGGGATAGAGAGGTAAGGAGATTGAGAGAAATGAAAGGTGTTGATGAGAAGGAAATGGGTCCTGCCTTCATAACAAACGAGAATTACATCAACAATTAAAGAACTTGTAAAGGGCAGGAATGGTCTGTATCTGAGTATGACATGAGGAGCAGAAACTCCTTGACAAAACATGGAATTCTGAACAGCCTTGAAACTACCTCATTTCTAGTCTTATCAAAGGGTTTGAATTGGGGCATTCAAAGATAAAATGAAAGTGTGTGACTACTTGGATTATGAAGAGCATGGTTCAAAGGCCATCAAGTGAATAAAAAACTTAAAGAAAAAACTAGGCTCAGAACTGGCAGTCAAGCAAAGAAGTGAAAGAGAACTTCCAAGCCCAAAAGAGAAGCGGTCAAGTCTATTAACAAGGCAAGGACAAAGTTGATCATTGCCACCAACGTCGACTAGCGAGCACCCAATGTTTAAATCCAAGGTAGAGGCACCATAAGCTAAAGAGTTGTCCTAACAAAAGAAATATGATTTTGCTTGATTCAAGGGAATTGAACGGACCAGAACTGAGAAATCTCGAGCTCCTAAGTGGCATGAAGATGGAAATATCTAAGTCCCGCTAAAGGAGATATGTTGAATGGTGAGAAGATTGTTAACCTTGCAAGCTAAGAGTGAGAAGAGCAAAGAGAAAAACATATTTCACCTAGATGTCACATGATACAAAGTGTGTAGAACTTATAATTGACGGGGGCATTGTAGTAATGTAGCAGTACTGAATTAGTTACAAAACTAGGAATGATACTAATTGACCATCCTATAATCATACTCTCTACAAGGCTAAACAGAAAATCGAGAAATCAGGGTTGACCAGCAGTGCTAGTTCGCTCTCCATTGTGAAGGTAATACTGATCGAGATTTATGTGATGTAAGTCCCAGCAGGCCTCCAAATGTGATTTAGGGAAGGCCCTTGGCAAAATCAGATAAGAAAGACGCATCCATAAAGGTTTTTAGTATAAAAATACTCATTTGTAACATGAAAAAAGAAAAGTAATTTTGTACCTTTAACTCCTAGCAAAATTCATGATGATGAGACAAAAAACAAAAAAAAGAGGAAAAAGAAGAAAAAAATGAAGAAAGAAAGTGAGCAAAAAGAAAGATAGAAGAAAAAAATCAAACATATTACTGCAAAAGCAAAAGAAATTGAGAGACGTTATTGACTGCCCGGAACATTCTTAATTCTTATGTTTACAAACGGGTCTGTCCCTGATGAGCTACAAACCTTGAGCCATTTGCCCGATGCTATTTCTTCTTTTAATGCAGGTTTTTGATGATGTATTTCCAGAGGAAGATTCCAGGTGGGTTACCGTCCTATGAGAAGGAATACGAGCACCAAAATAGCTTGATACGCCGGCTCCTATCAAATAGACCATGCTTGATAGAATGCAACCCCGAAGAAACTAAAGAAATTCAGAGAAAGCAATGGATATGATGAGTTGATGGAAAAAGCAATAAGGGGAGAGCTTAAGTCCTAGTGCTGTAACCAGATATTGCTGGTGCCAAAAAAGGATGTGTCAATGGATGGATGTGCGTTGAACTGTCGAGTTATAAATAAAGATTACGGTGAAAATTGATTCGTGACGAATCTTTCTAAGGTGAGGGAGATGGTTTGAGGACAACTATGAATGAGTAACAAGAAAACAGATCCTTTTGCAAACCTTGGGAGGTCCAATGATGAGAGCAATGGCGAAGATATTTCATGAAGCTTTGAATGACCTTATTAAAGGAGTAAGTGAAGCTAATCAATAATATGAAGATGGAGTTGGAATGGAAGCTGGTCAATCTGATTCAGGCATAATTTGAAGAATAAAGATTGAGTTGAGGTTCATACCTTATAAATCGACAGTTGGAGTTTTTTATCTTGCAAATAAAGTTAAGATTATTTTAGACTGTCCCTATGCTATTTAA
>VALG01011362.1:0-15245 GCA_009835305.1 Ipomoea purpurea
AATGCCACCACGATCTTCTATTATAACTGTTTGTCCTGAGATAGCATCAATTCTAAGCCTAAAGCAAATTCCTTGAACATAACAAATATGAATAAACAAAGAAAAAAAAAAACAAAACAACAGTAAAATCTCAACAGCAGCCTATGCTGACCTAGGTATACAATATATATCAGTAAAAGAAAGTCAAGTTCAACAAGGAAAATAAACAAATTGGAAGGAAAATCCAAAACACGGTTAATAGCTGAAATCAACAAAACTACATAAGTAATTTCATTTATATGGAAAGAAGATTTTACCTTAATTCGAAGATAGATGAGATGGCTATCGGATGTTTTTCGAATTGTTTGTTCGAATGTTGTTCGAACAACACGGTAAAGCATGAAAATCAACAAAACACATAGAATTCATATATGAAGAGATTTACCTAATTCGAAGATAGATGAGATGGCTAATCGGATTGTTTGTTCGAATTGTTTGTTTTCGATGTTCGATATTTGCCGTCGAGAATCGGCAGCCCAAAAATTTCTCCCGGATTTGTTGGTTCGGATTTTTGTTCAGTTGTTAAAACTGCCTCCAGAATCGCAGTCCAAATTCTACAAAGCTTAAAATCTCTTCAAAATTGTTTTTATCCGCCGATCTCCGCTAGTGTGTTCTCTTGAAGGTCCTTAACCCCCTCCTGTTAAGATGTGGCTTTCAATTTGCGCAAAATTTCTAAATTTTCCAAAACGCGTATCTTTAGTTGTGGAAGAGCTTCGTAAATCTGACGGTGTTTTAGTGATAAAATTAAGACGAAATAGGTTTATATTAGGAATTTGCAGTTTAGTCATTTGTACACAACAGAAGCTCAGAGTTACCAACTCGGTGGACTGCATGTGGGTGTACTGAAATTTTTTTTATTCCGGATTAAGGGTCTCAACAAGAGTTCGCTCTTATAAAATTGGCCATAAATTTCTTAATTTGCCACCGTAGTATCTTAGTGACCGAGTTGTAAATCTGACGGTGTTTTAGTTGATAAAATTAAGACAAATCAGGTTATATAGGATTTGTAGTACATTGTACTACAACAGAAGCCAGAGTACAACTCGGTGGAGCATGTTGTGTCCGACATTCTTTTTAATTCCGGTTAAGGGTCTACAAGATGTGTCGCTCTTTATAAAATTGTATTGGTAGGAATGTAGATGTATGATTGTAGATGTAGATGTAGATATAATATAAGTATAGTATATATATATAGTAATAAATGTATATATATAATATATATATATATATATAACGCGACTCAGGTGCGAATGCTTCGCCCCAGGCTCGAATAGAATGGGTTCTGTCCGTCCACGTGTAAACAGATCTAATGATCAGAAACACTGATTTTTTTAAAAAAATTGGTGGTTATTTTTGTAAATAATTGAACATCCGATAGTGCAAGTAAATGCTATTATAGGTGCAAGTAAAAATTGTTATTTACACTGAGCATTCCAATACTGTAGGTTGCACTATAGTTCTAAGTGGTTTGCACTAATAGTTCAAGAGTTGCAAACATAGTTATATAGTATGTTGCCACCTAAGTGTATGCATGTTTGCGAGTGGGTTTTAGGGGTATGACTACCCCGCTGAACTCAGATCAATGAAATGTTAACAAGGCAATACATGCCACTTATAGGTGAAGAGTAGGTGACCTATAGTATTAAGTATTCACCCTAGTAGTTAATAAATATGGCACATATAGTTATAGAGTCACACAGGTGCAATTGAATGTTTGACGGAAAGTAAGGCTAACAAGAAAAATTAACAGTGCACTTTAAGGTGAAAGTAGGTGGCACGTTGTAAGTGATTTTACTTGCATTCGATTTCAATTATTACGAAAAATCACCATATTTTTTTTAAGTTATTAGATTCTGGAAGACGTGTACGCGCTGATCATTATCGCATTCCCTCCTGAACAACGTTATTCGCACCTGAGTGCAATCCATATATATGATATATATAAGATATATTAATGTATATATATATATATATATAGGGGGTTCAGGTGCGGTTATTTCTTACAGTGCGGCACACCAATAGTTCACCAAAATATGCACCATCAACGTTAGGAAATACACAACACAAAACAGAGTAAACAGAGCCATGCATCACCAAACACACACCATTAGGTGTGAGTTAAAAACACCATACACTGTTCGGAAAATACACCATTGGGGGGTGGTGAGTTATATGATGTATTTTTTGAGTCTGTGGTGTATTTTGTGATGTTTTATACATTTCATTGGGTGTGTTTTTATTACATGTGTGCAATTGTTAATACTGTTGGGATTCTGGATTTGACCGCACCGTCGCACGATAGACCCCGCCGCATAATGACCATCTAATATAATATATATATATATAATATATATATATATATATATAGAATTATATATATATAATTAATATTATATATATATATATATATATTATTATATATATATATATATTGTGTTTTTGATCCCAAGGATGCAACCTGTCTTGACTAGACTAGACTAGTATCCTTAAGCAAATATTTTCTATCTTGACTTTTAGGGTCAATTGCCAAATCAATCATCAACACATCACGTTCAACGGGATGGTAAACAAGATTTACGTAATTTAACATTTACGATTCGTTGAAAATTTGAATATATTTTGAAAAATAATATCTAAGAACTGATTGTTTTTAAAAAATATTTGAATTTTTTAGTGTTTGGTTTGAATGTAGAATTTTTTAAAAAAATGTTTGGTTAATTTTTCGAAAATGAATATATTATTTGTTATGATGATAGTAATAATGACTATAATAATGATGATGCTAATAACAACAATACACAACAACACAACAATAATAAATAATAATATAATAATAATAATATATTATTATATTATTATTATTATTATTTATATTATTATTATTATTATTGGTAGGTGATGGCCAGTGGTGTCGGTAGTGGCGTAATGAAATTCTAGAAACTAATTATAATAATATATAATAATAAAAAATAATAATAATAATAATAATAATAATAATAAATAATAATAATAATAATAATAATAATATAATAATTAATAATGTGCACCATTTTAAAAATTTAAGGTGCGTCAGTTATACACTTAAGGTGCATAAGTTATACAGTTAAGGTGCGTCATTTTAAGCACTTAAGCGCTTGATTTTACTACTTAAGTGCGTCTTTTAAAAATTGAATGTGCGCGATGTTTAAGACTTAGTGAACATCAAACGGGGAAGCCGAAGACCCGGGGTGGTAGCGGACCAGCGGGTAGCCGGTGGGTGGGGTCACCCGCGCTTGCCCGCCGGAGAACACTATCAACGGGCAGCGGGTTGCCGACGGGCAGGGGCTGCCGCTAATCTGCGGTATTCTTGGGCAGCGGGTAGGTGGCGGTCCCTACCCCCACCTACCGCCACTGAATCTTTTATCAACAATTTTGTCCGGATCCCCATTTGGAACCCGAAACCATCTATGACACGTTTAAACGCATTAAACGACACCACGTAGGCAATTTAATGAATCAAAAAGAAAAAATCACGTATAACTCATCCTATTACGACTTCTAAACATTAAACAACACCCCGAACAGCCAAATCCCACCCACATATATATCAAGACATTACAACGCAAATTCCGAATTCAACCTAGGGCTCTAATCCCTCCCAAATCATGAAAATCACAATTTACCTTTAACATCAAGAAATATCAAGATTTGTAAAGAATCATCACATCAATATCAAGAACCACTTTTCAATATCAAGATCATCAAGATTTATCAAGAACACACATAAATCATCTCATCAATCATCAAGATTATATCACAAATAACATAGAAGATTTCATCAAGACACAAGTATATAGAGGGATGCAAGGAAGGAGATTATAGCGAAGAAAATAGGTTTTGTTGAGACATGGGTTACCTCTTAGCCTTAATTAATCCTCCCTTGGCTATTAAAGTTCTTCCCTAAGATTTCCATCCGTTTGATCTCCCTAGGCTTGGTGGTGGGGAGTCCATTGGGAATTCTTGTGTGGTGATATCTATTGTGGTGTGACTTCTAGGTGCCTCCTATATCTCTATTTATATATCTAAGATCCTAATTAGGGGTCTGAATGATATGGGTTTACTAATTGTATTCCCGTCGTAAGGACTAAGGACTTGGTTTAGGTGGGGATAAGGCGGTTCCATGGTCCATGGTGGAGCATATTAATTAATTAATGGGAATCCTAACCAAATTAAATCCTTTTTAATTATTTTTAACGGGATAATTAAATTATTAATTCGGGATGAAAGTATCGTAACACGGGGTGTTACACTCTCCCCCCTTACAAGAAGCTTCATCCCCGAAGCTTAGAAATCATTTAATGAGCCCGAATTAGTATAGTAGTTTATAAGGAAAGTATCATATGGAAATATATACACATACACATATAAAATTTACTGTGTTTTAAACCTAATTATTGGTGCTAGCAAAATGCACCAAATAGCAAGATTACGAAGTATGCAACACACAATATGTAAGTTTTACGGGTGATAATACATAGAAGTCTTTACACATGGCATGCTCTTTATTTAATTATTTTTATAATGATTTAACATATAGATCACAAGTTGTACCGAACATATAATTATTTCATGTACCTAAATGAGAGGCAAATACCACGGGGGTGCATACTCAGATAGCCACATAATTATTATAAAGTATACATGCACACGTATCAACACAAGCAAACCTCATTTACGAATGGATGCGACGTTTAATTATTGTTGGTGTAGCATGTTTTGTGAGCCTAGATGCCATATATGTATGCGATCTACTCCTAATTCTTTGTGTTTAGCAGATTATACCAAATATTCACAGTTTACAAATAACAAGTTTAACATGTATGATAATTAATCATTTGATGTTATGATGTTGGAACGGCGTGCAAGTTGGCGATGCCTATATGTGGTATCAATCGTATCTAGTGCTATAATAGCAAATTTCTTGAGCATCTTATAGGCAGTAGGAGTGTGAGAGGCGCATGTGGACCTATTTCAAGTCTGTAAATAATAACTAGTCCTATGCGAATCATAAAGCACCATATGTATTATTCACATGTTAGTCTGGTGCCATGATTAACAATTAAATTCACGTACTTAATATCGTGGCATAACAAAAGCTGTTTGTCATATAAAATCAGGAGAAGCGTCATAAAAATATAACAAATTATTCAGATAGCGAAAATTAGATTCTGAGGAAAAGATTGTAAGTAATTAGGAGGAAGGCTCTTGCTTCTTATGGGGTAAATAAATTCTGGGGAAACAATAGAATTAGGATCGTTATTTTGTATATCATGGATAACGGTGGGTGATCACATAACAAGTATTGACCACTTATATGCAGATTGCTTGTGATTAATAATATTGTATATATGTATTGTGGATGCCTTATAACATACTGGTTTTTGTCTAACATGCTTTGTATATATACATGGATGCGTGTAAGTGTGTATTTTAACATAAACATGTGAGCTTGTGATTTGACATGTAATGCACATGAAAAATATAGTTGACTTATGAGTATGGACCAGAAATTTGCAGTACAATTCATTCTTTAATAATTACGAGCTAGATAGTCTGGTCCAGCAATTAACTAAAGTTTTCGTCTTGAGAAAATCTGACAGAATTTTGAGTACACAAGTCACTTTAAGAAAATTATTTTATCTGCGGTGGAATAATTAGATTTTATGTAGCATAAAATCTTACCTCTAGAAGGCCGGCATGTATATACCTAACAATGCTTAGAGTGGAAGACCCCGGATTTGCTGGAATTCTTAAATTTCAGTTGATACTTTGATGGCTGAGGCTAAAGTTTCTTAGTCAATTTGAGGGAGGTAGGATTGGGAACAGGGGGGGGGCAGGTCATTCCGAGGGGAAAAGAAGTAGAATTAGGGCTATCCCAGGATATGTGTATATAGTAGTTATATATCATAATAGTGATGTAATTTGTGTACAGAATGATATTCAGGGTGGTTAGATATGCTAAGGGCAAGCCTTATAGGGTTTTGTGCCATATATATCGTAGCCTAGATGGTACATGTGATGGTTTGGGGGCTTAGGATATTGTATATATATTGCTAACAATTCATATGAATACGTTATGAATAATGGGAGGATTTCTATGAGCTCACAAGTTTATTCTATTATATGCTATATATTATATAGCAACATGGATGTACCGTATATGACGCAACCATAGAAAGATTTAAGATTAAGCAAAGGTGATTAGCGGTTAGGGTGCAGATAATAATGAAACATAATAATAAGTTGAATGATTTTATTTGAGACCGGGTCCACCATAAACCCGGGTATTAGGAACACTAGGGACGGGGTAGGCAGAGTACCTGACTCTATTACCCGGTGGCGCTCTAGGTGCCCAAAACGATGCGTACAGGTAAGCCCGAGGGTCACAGGCTTCTAAATATCCAAGAACAAGCGCCAACGGGGGTTTGGCTATAACGTAACTGGATGCTAGTGGTAGAATCGAACCTCAGTGTGCTGGGCTTGGAGAGTATTGAGACACAACCACTTAGACCAGATTTCTGGTCGTTCTCAGTGCCTTAGCCAGGAGATCTAGGCTCCCCGTATTTGAAAGCAAGCCCCGCGCCTCCTCCGTTCTAGCGTCCAGTTGTCGCAGTGCAAGTCCATTCCCCACTGTTCCCCGGGGCAGGTTGATCGCTGAGCGCAAGCGGGCCATGTTCCATACTTCTCAAAACTCGCCGCATCGACCAACGGGCCGGGTCCACCTGATGCTCGGCGCCCACCCGGCTGTGTTCACCCGCCGAGCCACCCGCCGGCAAGGGGGGGGGTGCTGTGACAATCTGGGAGGCCGCACTGCCCGCTGGGCCGCGCCTCGGGCCTGAGGTGGCGCGGACGCCGCCGGCCGGTCGCCGGGCCGCCCAACGGCTGGCCATGGGCGGGTAGTCGGGGTCTGGCCGGCCGGGCCAGAATGATTGGATGGGAACAAATGATAGGGCTGTCGCGCGGCTTTGCTTAATACAGCATGCGTGATGTGGTGGGTTGGATGGTTCGGAGGCGCGTGGCTTCCCATGCGGGTGAGGGTTAGGGGGGTCGAATCCCGCATTGGCATAACAGCACTGTCTTCCCTTGCGCCTTTCTGTACCAGTATGGCCAGGTGTGGCGCTTCACTGGTCGCCGGTGGTGGCCCCCGCGGGCGGACCGGAGGCGCACCGCCGCCGGAGTACGGCGGGCCACCACAGCCGGGCGTTCACCCCCCCGAAACCCTTTCTCTCTCTCCTTCGTGCCTTTTTGTGCTCGGCCACGCATGCTCCCATTGTCTTTTCTTGGGCTCTCTTCCCCAATAGGACTTTGGGCCAATCGCTCTCTATCCATCCCACGCACCCCCACTTGTGTGCAATGACCGGTATGCCGGGATAAAATTGGACCCGCCTGGCTCTCCGCATATCCCAGTGCACATAATAAATAATACGCATAATAGATGAATAATAATTTGGGTAAGTGTTAGGATTGCATGATGTAATTGGATTTACTTATACTATAAATATACTATATAGTATATATATACGCTCATATATATATAATTATAACTATTATATGATAGGAGTTTTAGCCTAAATATATTTAGGAATAGTCTAGGTGGGTATACCTACTTGTACCTGCTATAACATGTTGTGTTTAGGCGTTGTCCTGTCGTTAGTGGGTAAAGGGTTCTAAACGAAGTTATTGGAAAGCCTGTGGCGTCTATTATGCAACATGGGGGACCAAAGTCTTAGAGGATAGTTAAGATGGTTTTGGGATCGCAATATATTTTTCCAAAGGAGAATTTCTAGATGGATCCACTTGGTTTATCCTCGATTGGGTGCTACCGGGGCGTCCGCTCTTCCAGGCCACTAGCATTTTCTCGCGTGCGTGTCGCCAACAGTAGGCTGGTGCGAATATGCATGGGATTCGGAGTGTGTTTTCCGCGTGTAGGATGGTTTAAGGAAGAGAACGCGCAGAATTAGGTCCCCTATAATTTCTTTGCTAAGGGCTCTATAAAGTAAATCAATTAGGAGCGAGTAATTCAACTTTAATGTGCTCAGAGCATTGATGGTTATTTACATGTGTAAACACATAAGGAGTATCAATGGAAGATCACACAAAGGCACAAAGGCATTCAAATAAGAAGAGAGAGTCCAAGAAAACATACCTACCAGTGGCGTGAGGTGGCGTCGACGCGCTGGCCGCTGGTCTAAGTCCCACTCGTGCGAACGCTCCGGTAGGTGGCGCACGTCGGTGGGTGGTCGACCTCCTGCCCAAGGCCCACTGGAACTGTGATTGTGAAGGAAAGTGATCACTTCGAGGAAAAGCTTCCTGAGAATGCCACAATTTCAAGTCAAAGAATTTCAGTGACTTATGCTGAACAACATGACAAAGGATTTGGCAATTAGCATGGAAAATCTCAAGGATCACGATTATTAGACACTATAATGAACACGGGGGACTTGAGCTAGGATATCGTGAAGGACTCACACAACCTCATTCTTCCCCTTCCTAATAGAGCTATTGTCCCCAAAATTTTCCTTTCATGCAAACTCATGTAGTGTACTTTATTTGAGCTATTAGTGAATTTGAACTATCGAAAGTGATTGGTCAAAATTTACGATTAGGACAAGTGAGCTTCTTATAAACTCGAATAAAATTGACGTATTTGCGGATTCCACAATACTTTATGAAATAATCAGAATCCATAAAGTAACGCATGTTTGACATAATGGTTAAGCAATAATATGCAGTTTCCTAAACTGTTCTAAAATCAATTTAGGATACATATGCTGTAAAGCAAATAAAACAATATGATAATCAAAGAGTGATAAAGCAACGTAAAGCAGGTAAAAGGCATGTTGCAAGGACATCACTAAATCTAGGGCAAGTATGTGGAATGAAGAGTTTATGTGTGTTGTACCCTTACCTCTTTGATATGATAAGCGAAGGGATACTTTGTTTAAATTAATGAGGATACAGTGAGGGGATTTATGTGATGAGTAGGTAGGGTCTGCACAATGTCACTGCGCGGTGCCAAGATTCCTGAATCCTATGTTCCTAGTATCCTAGAGTTCAAGCCTAAGTCCCAAGTCTGGTTTAAGAGTGTTGCTTATCCTAGGTTCAAACTTAGGCTCTGATACCAACTGTAACACCCCAAAGAGTTTTGAAAACTTTTTAAAAACTATATAATAAAGCGGTAATTTCTCATTAAAATTCCCAACCAGAGCATTACTAAGCATAAGGGGTCGAGGTGGCGTCGTATGCCAATCTGAGCTGGAGAACTCAAGTTGCACAGAGTAAACTAACTAAATATGCCTCGAATACAATGTCATGGCACGCAGGTCCAAAGGAGGAAACTTTATCTATCTAAGTCAAGTTCTTCTAGGCGGGCGCATTCCGGGACACTAATCTCTGGCCTGAAATGCCAAACTACTATCGTGGGTTCAGGCGAGAGGCATGTCAGTAACTGCACTCCAACGCGTTGAAATACAATATAGCTGAATATAGGGTATATATACCTACTATATATATAGTATGAGTATATTAACGTATGAGGGTAGGGCGTCGCAGGTGTGATGTTACTATAGTCGAGCCGGGTAGGTATATATAATAGTATTAGTAAGGTATATATTATATAAGAAAAAACCATTTTGAAGCATGAATGATCTTATACATACTTAGGAAACTCTAGTTTTTTAACGAATCAGAAATCTGCTCAGCTAATATAGGACGAGCACATTAATCAGATGATAAAAAGTAAGTATAAAGTTGACAGCATAAGGAATACGCATCTAATGTCACTAGATACACTTTTCAATTCAATCACGTCATCATTCAATATCATTGCATATCAGCATAAGTATGTTGATGGCGCCAGGGACCATATCACATGCCCTCGATACATGAGGGTTTTAAGTGCATATAGCATTAACATGCCTCCGCAACACCCTGCCTCAGTACCCGCGACATTGGCACACAACGGCACCGCGTGTCTCGATCTCTGCGGCAGCACCGCAACCCTTCTGAAGGGGCACCGCGACTGACGAATCCTCAGGGTGTACGCATAATCCGACACACCGGCTGACGCGCGACGCGTGGACTTGGAGGGGTCCCCTGGTCTACAAGGGCGTTACATGACGACCTATGCACACGTTAATCGCATAGTTGGTGAATCCGCGTAGCGATCTATAGCTCTATCAAACCGCTGAGGACTCAGTCGGTGGCGAAGGATCCTCGGAGACTAGATCTCTTCTTTTCACACCGCGTTTCCCACCACGTCGGTGATCGCAGCCAGCCATAGCCCTACACACCGCTCTGATTACGTCAGGGTTAGGTGGATACAGGCCGTTTCCTCGGGTTTATTGGCTCTTCTTGACACACTGCCTGGGTGCGTCAGTTCGGTGGGGTCATCGATACGCCGGATGCCCCTATAGTGGTACCGCAGCCCAAGAATGTGGAATCCAATGACCGCAGCAATGAGTTATCGAACGCAGCTCATAGACAATTATTTGGCATTCAGTCCAACTTTGAAACCTGTAGCTCAGGAATTCATCAATTTGCGGCCATCAGCTCAACTTGTCGAACCGCCAGGTGCCCGGGGTGGGTGCATATCATGAATTCGGCCTTCAGCCAACTCCGTAACTGCACTCGGGACACCCAATTTGATTGCAACCAAACAAAGCGGGGGGACACTGCATCACATAACACATAGTAGCTTGTAGTGAGCTCACCATTTTTGGGGGGAAGGGAACACATACGTAAATAAAATTACGTGTGATCATTCACATTACTAATAAAAATAGGTCCTAAGGGGTTCATACACTTCCACCGTAGTTAAAGGTTTACCGAATCAACTAGCATGCAATTACTAAGACTCTTTTACCGTACGGGGCCGTTAGGACGACACGGGGAGTAGGGAGACTCAAACGGGGAAGCCAAAGACCTGGGGTGGGTACTGACCAGGGGGTAGCCCGCCGTTGTGGGGGGGTCAGGCCGCGGGCTGTGTAACACCGCCAGATTTTCATATAAGACAGTTTAAAACTTAGTAATAAAGGTAGAGATCTGTAGTAAATCCCAAGATTACAATACAAGGCGTTCGGGGGGTGCATGCCCACACCTGGGCTAGAGAACCAAGCGAGGTGGCACAGGCTAACGTAACTAATGAACCTCAAGCGTAAAAGTAATAAAGACGTGGCACGCAGGCCGAAGGCGGGAATAACTACTTCTGACTTTTCCATATTCGTAGCGCGCTCCAGTGACCTTAGTCTTCGAGGTGCCCTGAAAGCCCAAACGTATATCTGTTTCAGGAGAGATGCTGGTGAACCCACGTCCAACGCGGTTTGACGCGCGAATACATATCATATTGCAATAGTATACTAGATATACGAAAGGACCATTTAGCATGAAGATATATCCTACGAGACTCTTAGCTTTAAGGACCCGGGGAATGATCGACAGTTAAGGTCAGACACAAGCAGGTAGGTTATAACGAGCATATCAGTTCACACAGTAGATAAGGGCAGATAACACAAGCAGCATAACAATAATCAGGCAACCAACGTAAGCAGGCGCGCGCGGCGAGGTATAAACGCCCATAGGTCACGATCCCGCAAACACTCATAATCATATCGTCATCCATATGCTCAAGGCACAGGTAACACACATTTTTGGCGCCACAGGAGGCGCAATCGCGCGATGCCCATACGATGGAGCGTCATGGCATATAGCTGCGTGACTAAGGTCCCCGCAGCACGGCCGCTGCCGCCGTACCAGCAACACGGAGGGGTCGATCGCAAGCGAGGCCGATGAACCCGCAGCTCTCATCATAGTTAGGATCGCAAGTGCCAGAACAGTGGACGGAGCCCAAGGAGAGTGTCCATCATCAGCCGCGCACAGGAAACAAAGTACGAACCGCCAGCTGCGGTATAGAACCACGTTTTGATCGCAACCAAAGGTGGACGCAGCCCAAGAGAGTGTCATCTGACGCACAGCCAGGGAGATACAATCTGACAGCAGGCCAGCCTGTCTGATACCGCTGCTCAGGATAACCCCAATCCGATTCGCAAGGCCGTAATTGGGGTATCACAACAGCACATAAACACATAGCAAGGCCAGCCGCGTGCAGCAGACCACATTCGACAGGTTGGGGAAGAGGGGACGTAAAGGCGTAGTAGACAGAGAACTCCGTATGCGTGAGGCCATCACATACCTAAGAATATCCTGAAGGGGTGTCGATCACTTCTTTCACCGCTAGTCGATGAGGTTAACGCGAATTCCACTAGCAGTCGGATGCCCGGGTGAGTTAACGGAGCTCATAAAACTTCACGGAACGGACCCGAACTGCAAACTACAGTAGGCACGATCAAACGGGGTCGTTGGACACCCACGGGGATCGGTGACAACATCACAACGGGGAACCTGGACCCGCGAAGATGGGAAATTCAGCGGGTAGCCAGGTGGGTGGGGGGGTTCACGCCGCTGTCACTGTTCCGGGCAGGGGTTGCCCGGCGGGCAGCTGGCCCGCCCCCGCCGTGCTGGCCCGCTTGTCGGAGCTGCCCGGAGAATGCCGCGGGTTAGTGGCGGGGTCCCCTACCCCCACCTACCCCCACTGACTGCTGTTGCATCACTTTTCGCCCCTGGGGAAACCGTGGTGGAACCGGAAAAATGCATGCTTAACACGTTTGACAACGCGAATGAACAACAGACGAAGTAGACAAGTTAGACGGATCACATTACGGAAACGAACGCGCTCCATAAGCCCATCGATGCTTTTCTAAACATAATCAAGCACCCAGAACCATGCGACTTTCGCCCCAGCCCATGATCAAGAATGAAAGCAACGATACAACCTAGGTTCTAGACACTTTTATGATCAACAGAGCAGATACGAGGTTTCGGTGTAATTGGCAGGAGAGTTCGGTGAGGAACAAACGAGCATAATATTGCGGAAGGATACCAATTAATCACCGAAGACATGATGCGATAGGACGTGCCATCGGAAGAACAACACATACAATCATCCAAGTAATCCCCAGATGTAATCATCGTAAGAGACCATCATTTAATTATTCGGAGAGGAAACTGCTGCCGTGAAGGTATCAAGATTATCAAGAGGTTCCCCATGAAGTCTATTAAATTCAACCAGTCCAGTAATAGGATCATAGTAACTCCGCCTATTTATAATCATACGGGGGGAGGAGCCTAAGGGGGAACATGCACTAGCTATTGAAAAAGGTAGAGGTCTTTTCGTTGGAGACAATGGCGGTGGTACCTCTTAACCTTAATTATTCCTTGCTATGAAAATCTTTGCTCTTAAGCTTTCTTGATTTCTTGAGTTCTCCTAGGGAATTCTTGGACTCTTTGGGTAGTGAGAGATTAGTTGTGGTGGGGATTCTGGATGCCTTCTAATGTTGCCTTATTGTGAGTATGCTGGTATGGGGTTTAATTTCTCCTAGTGGATAGTATTTGGGCTTCTAGGATGGGGGTCCACGGACCTATGGGTGGCTTAGTAAGCGTAATTGAATCATTGTGATTTAGTTTCTGGTTTCTTTCCGGGTAGATGGCTAAATTAGATTAATTGGTTTTAGGACCTTTATATTCTCTGGGGGTTTGTGGTGTACACTGCTTCTTCTTCTTTATTCTATATAGCTTCGTCCCCGAAGCTTGCCCTTGATGAAAGATTTTCTCTCTAGTTACCCTGTGTGTGAAAAGCTCGGGCGATACCGCTCTTAATGTCCTTAAGTTCCCATGTTCTTCTGCGGTCCCGTGGTTGGTCCAGAGGACTTTCACCATTCTATGTCTTTGTGTTTGTCGTCTTGGTTTCCAGGATTCTTACGGGGTTTTTCTTCGTATAATCAGTGACCTTCTTTTTCTGACGAACCTCGGTTCTTAGTATGTTGCTGTGGGTCGTGGTAGTATTGGTGCTTTAGTTGGCAGATCAGGCGTGTGGAACAGCGTGGTGTACTCGTTCTAGATTCGGATGGGCAAGAGAGCGAGCGGCGGGGTTAGGCCAAGTCCGCGATTCTTTTCTTGATTTCGTAGGGCCATGAATCGGGGGCTGAGTTTCCCTTTCCTTCAGAACCCTCATTACTCCTCGTGTGGGTGAGATCCTTAGCCAGACCTTGTCCCCGAGGTTGAATTCGGCTTGTTTCCTCTTTTAGGTCGGCGTAAGACTTCTGGCGGTCTTGGCGTCTTCATCCTTCCCTGGATGTTTAACCGTTTGGGCTATGTGTCTATGTAGTATATTGGCCCAGTGTTACCGGGTTGACCATTTCCTCCCAACACAAAGGGGGTTCTACATTTCTGACCGTATAGTGCTTCGTAGGGTGCCATGCGAATGCTCGCGTGGTAGCTGTTGTTGTATGAGAACTCGATGAGGTCTAGGTGTTCTTCCCATGTCCCTCGAAGTCTAGCGTGCAGGCTCTTAGCATGTCTTCGAGGGTTTGGATGGTTCTCTCGGTTTGGCCGTCTGTGGTGGGTGAAAGGCTGTGCTTAGTTTTAGTTGCGTCCCCAACGCCGCTTGTAGCGATTTCCAGAATTGCGAGAGGAACCTGGAATCTCGGTCGGACACAATGTTTCGGGGAACTCCGTGGTATTTCACTACCCGGTTTATGTAGGCTTGGGCTAGTTGCGTCATTGTCCATGTTTCCTTTCATGGCAATGAATCGCGCTGTCTTGGTCAGTCGATCCACTATGACCCAGATTTTGTCCTTGCCGGTTTTCGTTGGGGTAACCCTCCGACGAAGTCCATGGATATGGAATCCCATTTTCCTGTGGTGGTATTTCAAGGGGTTGTACGAGTCCCTTGGGTTTGCATCGTTCGGCTTTTACCTTTTGGCAATTCAGACATTTGGCCACGAAATCTGCGATTTCCTTTTTCATATTCGGCCACCAAAACGATTTCTTACGTCTTGGTATAATTTGTCACCGCCTGGGTGAACTGAGTACGGGGAGTGTGTCCTTCCCAAGATCCGTGTTTCAAGTGGGGGTGCGTTGAGGTACACACCACCTCCCTTTGTAACGGAGGCTGCCGTCTGGGTGTGCTTCGAAGGGGCCTTCCTTCCCTTGAGTTAGGTCGTGGGGATTTTATCTAGTTCCGGGTCCTGTTGTTTGTGTCCGATTGATTTCCTCGAAGAGGTGGCACGGCCTGTGTGTTAGTTAGATAGCAATCTGGGGCGAGTTCGTGT
>VALG01011364.1:2340-26148 GCA_009835305.1 Ipomoea purpurea
GCCGCCGGCGGAGCAGTGTTCTGTTGCGATGTCGATGCGGCCTGGTTATAATAAGCTGCCTGAGGCGGCGACGGCTGAAACGCTGCTGCGGTAATTGCTGGACTACTGCTCGTCGCCGCCGGTCAAACGCCCTAACACATTTTGCTCTTTTGTAGACTCGGCACAGACTGAATTTCTTGGTGCAACTGCATGTATGATGATATTCATCAATGTAATTTAATACAAGTTTGCAGTTTATATTATTCTTTATCCAAAAAGACTGAGTCCCCAGCCCTAAGGGCCCACACTCGGACCCGACAAAGTATGTGGGAGGATATAAATCACCGGTGACTTAATTGGTTAATAAGGCACAGGCCAAATGCCGGTGCGCATAAAGAATCTGCCCACTTTGGACATATATTCTGTATTTACAAATTAACCGTTTAATTTATATACCTATAATAAAATTACAGGCACATAAAATGGAATTTGTCTATTCTGTATTTACAATTAATCGTTTATATACCTATAAATAAATTACTGGCACATAAAAATGGAATTGGTCTATAGTTACACTTTTATGTGTCTGTAATTAATATGCTATGTACTGAATACATAAACAGTTTAACTTTATTTAAGCCAAATATGTCAAATTAAACATAATTTTTAGACCAATCTACAATACAAGATACACCATGGAATCCTGGATTAAAAATTGAATTTCCTAACGAAACCAACAACTAAAATTTACTATATTTATATATAATATATATATATAATAATAATATATATATATAATATTATAATAAATATATAATTTTTTTATATAAATATATATAGTATATATATATATATATTGGTTTGCATGCAATAAAGGTGAAAATTGTTAAAGTAATATAATGCATGAAAACTGTAACGAAAAACACCAATTGGCTGCCGCCGCGCCGCTCAAAGGAGAAAGAAAAGAAAAACTGAAATTGAATAACCAAAGTGTATGGGAAATTTCAATGATCAACATGAACTATTCCGGGATAGTGTAAAGTGTTTTTTAATTTCTTATTTGAAATTTCTGTTTTCTTTCCTTCTTTTTTGGAACATTCTATGAATTTCATTAAAAGGAATACTTAATGATAGTAAAATTTTATAGAAATTTATTTAAAAGAACAATATAATGAACCAATTGCTTCCATCCCCTTAGTTTCATAACTTATCAAATCACTTACCATACAAAATTTTTCGATATTTATTTTAAATGAGGGGTTGGTTTCAAGTGTTCCTCCAAATTATATATACCCACACATATTCTAAATATCTCTACAAGAAGATAACTATAACAATATTCTTAAATATTATAACAAATCAATTTCGCAAAACACAAGTAAAAATATGATAAAAAGTTTATGTTAAAATCTCCAACTCCAATAAAAAAAAAAATTTATTACTCTCAAGCCGTGCTCCGGAAGGATTTTGAAACCTATAGTTGAATATCTAATAATCAGTTGGAATTAGTAAAATAAACTTAAACTTAACCAGAAATCTTGGTTTCCTACTTGGTGTTGTTTTTGGGATAAACCCTAAAATTTGAATCAAATTCCATCTGTTTGATTTTCATAAAAGAACTAAAAACAGTATAGTAGCAGCTTATGAAATAGTTATATATAGATAATAACTAGGTGTGAAGTCTGAAGAATAGAAATAATATCTAGCCTTTCTAGCTAGGGCAGGTGTTTGGAGGATTTTGTATGACCCTATATTTTAAATTGTGATCTCAAACAACCAAAATAGTTGGAATATTCAACCTAAAATTAAAGAATCCATATATATTTTATTTGGGTGTACATATATTGATACTAAACCATGGAAAGTGATGAGTAACCTTCAGTTTTGCAAGTATGGTAATGGAGAGCTGAAGCGTCTTCTTCAATGGCTTCCGGTAACTTCGTTCATCTTTCCACTCCGTCTCCTCCCACTGGGCGCATCTCCCTCTGTAAAAAACCATGGTTCTTTTCCCCCCAACAATGCGATTATTCACCGAGTAAACGCAGCCCGGCGAGCCGGTGGCTTTCCAGTACCCTTCCGCCGTCAGCCGCGTCGGCCTCCCTCCCCGCGCCTCCCTATCCTGCCGTGGAATAAAGAAAAACCACTGCTCCGGGTCGCTCCTGCTATACTGCCCCGCCAGTTCTGTTAATCAGTAAACCAAATCTTTGTTAATTATCTAAAAAAAAACTAATTAATTAAGGTTTCGTTTCGATCCATGCATGAAAAAAGACTTACGTGGGAGATCCCATGGATTGTAAATCATAGATATTAACGACAGGGATGACGGTGTGGATTTCCTGTCGTGCTCCTTGAAGCTTGTTCTTAGGTAAAAAGAAACCAGCTCTTCTTCTGTGGGGTAGAATCTATATCCTGGTGGGAGATCAGATTCTGCAGACATTATTATTATATTCTTGCTTTAATTTGCTAGCTTTTGATGGATCTATCGGAGTGTGTGTGTATGGTGGAATTGAATGATTAGGTTTTGAGGAGAGAAATGGTTGTTTCACTGCACGTATATGTAGAGGATGATGGATTACAGGTCGTCTTTGATTCAAAAACAAGTCAATAGAAAAAACTAAATTTTATTTTGCATTGTGGGCCGAGAAGGTTTCAATTCGATTCGATCGGAAGATCGAATGGCTATAATTACTAGAAAGGGTTCGAGAGTGATCAAACTAAAGAGGACATATTTATAGGGACAAAACCCTTCTCATGTCACGCGCTTAAAACCAGAATATATATACTTTTCAGTCTTCGTAAATTTCTCATAACTACCTTTTAACCTATTGAAACACAAGAGATTAAACTCATTATGATCTCTCATTTGAAACAGTCATTTCGTACCAATAGACCACAAAGTCATCATTCACAATAACATGAATAAAATATTAAACCCGCATGGGTAGCTCAACTGGTCATAGAGGTGAAACTTTGTGCGCAGTGAGCACCGGTCTAGCCTCTGTGGTTCATGTTCAGTTGAGTCACTATGATTTACATCCTCCCAAATGCTCTGTCGGGCCGGGATGTGGGGGGCCTTAGGGTTGGGGTTCAACCTTTTGGAAGAATGAGTAAAATATTAAAAAGTCTAATTAAATAGTGTTATGCATCATTATTTAAAAGTATTGTTACTCGGTATGAAAGAATATTTTTTAATTTTATTTATTAGAAAGCTACAAAAAGAGAATAAACTTTTTGGGTGTGTATGGTAGGGTAAAGAGAAGGGGAAAGGACTAAAGACCGAGTAGGAAGGGACGGGTAACGAAAATGGAGTCAAGTCGCGTCTTAATTTGAGTGGTAACTTCCATCTTCGTGTGATGAAAAGGAGACAAAATTATTATTGTTAATTTTCTTTTAATAGTGCTAATTATATTTTAGTATATTATTATTAAATTATTAAATGCTGTGTTCGTACTACTTAGTAGAATTAGTCAAGGTCCAAAGTTCAATTCATATACTATTTAATTCCTACTTTATTTTGTGATACCCCCTTCAAATCTATAAAGTTTCGTCTGGACCCCTTCCACTCATTTTTGCTTTCTATTACGCCGTAGAGTACGCGTTTACGTTTACGAAAACAGAAATTTGATTCTATGTGAGCCTTATTACAATTTTTTTAACATAATGTATCATTTAGAATGGTTAAACCTAGACCTTAACGGGTCATCACTATTATATAGTATTATTATAACTAGTATTTGTCTCGTGCGATGCACGGGAAATATGTTATACAAATATACTCTATATGAGGTTTATTCATATATAGAAATTTTGTTATTTAATAATTATGTGTGAATTGTTATGATAAAATTATTAACATTTTTGAATGCTACTAGCTCTGTTACAATATAGTATCTGTTCATATACTTTTTCAATCTACTAAAACATAAATATATTTACAATTAAAATAAGAATTGATATTTAAGGTGGGTACGTGATTACTACAAATCATAAACTATATTAAAACTTTAGTACATAATATTTAACTCTAATATTTAATATTACAAATATTTAAGAACTTAGTAAACTACAGTAGTAATTGAATTACAATTTTCAGAGTCACCACGGATCAAATTTTTTAGACCTTTGAGATTTCTAACTCTAGATGTAACAACATACAATTGACCTTTAAAGACCAGACAATTATTTATAAATATAAATGACTATTAATCATTATCACCATTTTCTAAATTATAATATAGAAGATCCAAAAAAGTAAAGAATACAATAATAATAAAGATAGAGATAATAATTGTAACAATAATTGCTCACCAAAAGAATAATTGTAACAATAATTGCTCACCAAACCATATGGCTATATTATAGTTAAGATTCATTTGTTGTATTTGATTATTATTGACAAAGCCATTATACCTCTTAAAATTAGTCTTTAATAATATTCATTTTTGAGATGTTTGAATTGACAATTAGTGGACAACAAATAATAAATTGTGTTAACTCATAGTTAATAACTTATTGTGTTATTAATTGTATTGAGTAGCATATAGAATTAGCTATTTATAAAAATGTATAATAAATTATTATTTTTTTGAATGCTACTGGCTCTATTACATTGTAATATCTGTTCATGTACTTTCTCAACCTACTGAAACAACACAAAGAACCAATAACGTCTTCACTAAGGCTCGAACTCATAACCTTCCAAATGGAAGTCCAACCCGGGTATCATTAGACCACATAGTCCTGGTATAATAAATTATTTATTTAGCTTTAAATGGTAACTTATAAAAAAAATTATAAGAATGTGAATATATTATATTATTTTGAAAACAAAACAACAATTTTAATCAATTAATTATATCTATATTGTAGATTCGGCCCATGAATTATTACCATATATAAATTATCCCCTTTATTTATGTTTAAAGTGATAACTTTAGTCCACCACTAACAAATTATGTTAATATTAATAATGTTGTGAAATTGAATGTATCCTCGCATGAACTGTTGTATCATCGGGATTGCAGGAAGATAATAAGAATATAGTAAAGTAAAGAGAAAACCAGATATAGATAAAATCATCTATCTTTTAGTAATCATCCTATAGTATAATATATATACAAGATATATAGAATTCTAGTATAACTAGAATACTACAAGGGATGAAGATGTATTATCATAGTATAATACCTTTAGTAATATAATGTCCACATATATTTATTCACAACATCCCTTCCTTGGATATTAATTACTATATCATACTCATGCTTCATTAAAACTTCACTAGAAAACCCAGTGGAAAAAACCTAGTTGAAGAAAAGAGTGGATGATATGTGTAGTCATGTGTCGCACTACCTGTCTCGTCAAAAAACCTTTAATTAAGAAAGTAATATCAAAACTCAATCAAAGGAAAAAGAATATAGTTGGTTTGGTCTTCATGACCCAATCTTCAGGATTATTTAAGTCTAATCTTTAGGATTGATTCAACTAAATATCGCTCCCCCTGAAGATAACGATCTTCAAGGCCTACACATTCTAATTCTAATTATAATAAAAACATTTCTAAAAAATAACTGTAGGAAAGAAATTTGGTGCAATTTTCTACATTGTCACAAGAGCGAACATTCTGTATAATAATCTTGTGACTTTTCTAGAGCTTACAGGATTGAATTTTGATGCTATATATGCTTTGTCAAATATTCCTAAACACACCCATTTATCTTTGTGCACAAGGACGGAGCCATATGGGAGGGGGTTGGGGGGGGGGAAGGGGGTCAGCTGCCCCTAACCTTTATACGTATATATGTATATATAGTACAAGTTTTAGTATTAGTATAAAAAAAAACAAATGAATGTTAACAAAAAGTTAGTTAATTGAGTGGCAAAGCATGCGTTTTGTTATAATGAAGGTCTTGGCATTAACACATTTTCACAGTATTTTTTTGGCTTCAACACAATCACATAGTTTTTTTTTTTTTTTTTTTTTAAATATTTTAATACAACACACATAATAACAATTCTTTTATATTAATAATGAGATGGTAATTTATAATTCTGTTTTTTTATTTAAAATTATTTTATCAATTTAAATTATGTTTTTATTTTTGTTATGAATGTTTTTTTTTATAAAGTTTTGAATGAATTTATTTTTTGCTCATATCCAACAATATTTATACCATATTTCTATATATAATATAATATATATATATATATATACTATATACTAATATATATATATATATATATATATATATTCAAATTATCTCTTTTGTTTTAATGTTTTCGCCTTCTACTGAAAAAATTTTAATGGATCTGTCCTGATTCTTCCGCCCCTCTGCGAGACAAAATTTCCTGGCTTCAGTCCCTGTTTATGCAGGCACAAAAGCTTTATTGTTTTCATATAGGACATTTATTAGACCATATTAGGAACAATGATGGATACAATTATCATAGCATCATGTGTAACCTAATGTATAGGAGTATTTCCTTTACTGTATTATATGTGAAATCCTAGGACTCCTAACGTTCAGTTGTTAACAGCAAATCAGCTTCCAGGAACCACCTCACCCCTGCTAGCAGGTGGGGAGTGAAGGGGAGGACAAGTGTAACCAGTTTGGGCTTGACGAACATGTTGGGGGGTCAAATAACATAGCCAGTCTTATATGCAGGGCCCATTCAAAAAAATCATGATATGTTTGGAGCGTTTTTAGCATAAGAGGTGTAAAAACATGTGTGGGGACATCCGAAGATAGTCCGGAAGGAGTGTGTTAGAACACTATTTCAAAATAGTTCAGTTGTGGAGGACGTAAAGTGGTGCTACCATGTGTTGATTGCAAATACAAGTATCAGGGGCCGTGATGCTGATGTATGAAAAGCTTCTAGTCCCAATGTAGTGCTCCAGACGATATATATGAAAGATATGTGAATAGTGTAAAGAATCAAAAATGTGATACAAATTTCATGAGGTCATGGGTATCTAATAGTGAAATAGTTAATATTTAAGTACCAAATTTATAACATAGTCAATAGTCAAGGGCCGACCAAAGTAAAAGATTTTATCTTTTTTTGTAAAGTACTCAAACTGAAGTGTACATAACCACACCATATAGTGCATTCTGTAATATCGTGAAATTGCAGTGAAAATATTGCTTTTTAGAGTTATGGTTTAGGTTTTGTGTGTTGGTGTTTGGTGTTTTGGTCAAATTTAGTGGTAAGGGTAGGTGTACCTTTGAAGTGCGACCTAGAAAACAATATTGAAAGGGTAGTACCCATTGGGACAATAGTGATTAAAGGGCACTAATGTGAAAGTGCATTTACACTTAGGGTGTATGAGTGGTTAAGAATTTAAGGGTTTAGGTTGGTTGTTTTTAAATTTTTATGGTGTTTGGGAGTTTTACTTTTGTATTGGTTGGGTAGTTTAGTATGGTGTTATGTTTGTTATCCTGTGTTAGTTTATTTTTTGGATTTATGGGGTCAATAAATTGAGTGATGTAGTTTTTTTTTGTTGGGCTCTATAGTGTTGTGTGAAAGTTGTAGTTTATATATATATATATATAGTGGGGATATTATATTAGGTATATATAGTTTATTATATGATAGTGAGGGATATATTATATATATAATTTATAATTTATAAGTTGTTAAGTGCACTTTAAAGAATCGAGAGAAACGTCCAAAATTCACTTTATGCTAATTGACCTTGACCCCCTTTCCTTTAAGAGGGATGGCCCTTTTATTTTGAATTTCAAAAAGAAAATGCTCGATCACAGTTATCGATATTGAAGGAGGACTAAACTTGGAGCGCTTTTAACCCGCTCCCAGTAAGTCGTTTTTAAATTCACGAAGGCTAGAATTGGGATATTCAATTTAGAAAGAATGAAAAATGCAATAAGTCAGCAAGCGGCAAGAAGGCAAATACACTTTTTCGAGTCTATTCTATATACCTCTGCATAATAGATTGGATTGTCCGAAGGCGAAAGCATTATTGGTATCTCCATTCCCATTCTTTAAGGAAATAGATCGACAAAGGCTTGGAGAAAGTTCGATTGAAAAAGAAATAGATAGATAAAAGGCATTCAAAGAAGATTGATCCGTTGGAAGGTCTAGTTAGCCAGAAGGGCCATTGGCATTAGGATTAGGAAAGGGAAAAGGTTATTACAATATTTCAAGACAGTTCGATATGAAGAATGACTTTTTGGTTCAAAACAAGAAAATTCATCACAGGAGAAAAAAGACAGCGTAGACGATAGATTTTTCGGATAAAGAGTAGGAACGGAAACGGAGACATTAGACGACAGCTTAGACCTTGGTAAGCGTTTCTTCTTCGAAACATCAGCAGATGATGGTTCCTTTGCACCGAGGGACAGGCAGAACTAGAAGTACGCCCTAGAAGGGCGAAGTAACCAGGTTTTGGATAAATCCTACCTGCCCGTTTTGAAGAAAGCTTTTCTATGTAACAAAGTCGCTTGTGGCCACTAGTCTTGACTCTTGACCACAAATGTAGCCCGAACGGAGGACCTTGGAGCCCGAGCGGGATGGTCCCCTTTTTTACATATATAATATACTAGTCTTTTCTATGCGCGATGCGCAAAAACATATGCCCAATATTTAATTTTTTAAAATAGCTAACAAATTTTTACTAATTATAATTTAAGTGAAATAAATTTATTTATTATATTAATCTAACATATAATGTTTTACAAGTATTGTTATAATTAAATAATATAAGAAAAGATATGGTAGATGCATGTGCATGGTAAAAGTAATGGAAAAGTTAACGGAAGTTATAACGGTGTAAGGGTATTTTTGTCCAAAAATTGTATAGTACAACTCTAAAAGCACAATGTACAAAATTTTTAGCATTAAAAACATGGACATAAATGAGGGGTATAACTTTGATTGAGACTTATTATGTTTTTTAGATTAGATATATATATATGAATAAATGAGTTATGAAAATTTTCGATGATGTTCCTTAATAAATTAGTTAGTGCATAGATTTATGATAAAAGTATTCACTACTTGTGATCGATGTCATTATGTCAAAGTTATGCTAAGACTATTTCTCACTCACTGTTTTTAATTGCGAGGTCACAGGCGATGGTTCCCAACTATATTATAGCTTTTTATTCATCTATATATGAAACCATTCCCTTTTAAAACTTACTCTCTATAGCCTAACTAACAACACGTACTGCTTCTTCACTTTACAATTATTTATTCATTATTTGTTACCATCACACAATTAACGATTTGACTTGATTAATATACTAAAATAATTTAAGATTTGTTCCTATATATTTCATTACATTCTTATTCATTGTTCCCAAACACATGAAATAAACAACATATTATTAACTAACACTTTTTAAAAGCAGAAATGGATTCTTCAAGAAGCAAACATCAAGTCGCAAAACTTTTAACAAAATGGACAGGGAAATAAGCAACCTTTCTTTCTAAGGTTTAATTTCATTTCTCTCCTTTCAAAACAAAAATTTCATTTATAATTTTATGAAAATAAATTATTAGTCAATGTGTTGACCAGTGAAACAACCTTCAATTCTTTGCTGGTCAAAGTTTTAAACTCCTAACTTATTTTTTTGCGTAACATCAATGACTAACTCATTGATTTTGTCTCACCTTAACACTAATCTTACGTTACTTAAATATATGGAGAAATAAAATTTATATGGCAAAACATTCACTCTAAGACACATTAGTATATGCAAAAAAAAATTTAAGTAATTAATTATTAAATAACTCTTTTTAATGTTAATAGTTAATTAATTAACTTGCTATGAAATGAATTCATAAGTAGTTAATTTTTTAAATATAAAACACTATTAATGTAAAATTTACAACATTCCTTTAAAGATCTTGGAAATTGTAATATGGATTTATGTTCAGTGGATTTAGATTCCACGTTTAGAAAACGTGATGTATTGCAATATAATAAACTATTAATTAAATTCTTTGTTGGTCAAAGTTTTTTAAAACTCCTATCTTATTTTATTGCATGATGTTAATTAAAAGGCTGGCTCATTGATTTTGCCTCACCTTGACACTAATTTTACGTTACTTAAATATATGGAGAAATAAAATTTATGTGGCAAAACATTCACTCTTAGACACGTCAGTATATGCAAATTATTTTTTTGTTTAAGTAATTAATTATTAAATACCTCTTTTTAATGTTAATAGTTAACTAATGGAATAAATTTCAAATTGACCACTGAACGTAACCTGAAAATGTAATTAGGTCACTGAACAAAAAAAAAAAAAGTTTAATTAGACCACTGAACACTTTAAATGTATGCAATTTCACCTGATAACAGGTTATCATAAATTTTAGCAGGTTACATGCTTACGTGGCTGCTGCGTTGGCATTTTTAAATAATTTTTAAATAATTTTTAATAATAATTTTTTTAAAAAAAAATAAATTAAATAAAAAATCCGGCCACCCCGTCATTTTATTTTATTATTTATTTATTTATATTTTTTCAATTTTTTAAAATTTATTATTAAAATTTGTTAACAATTATTTAAAAATTATTAAAAATGTCAACTCAGCTGTTACGTAAGCATGTAACCTGCTATCCGGTAACATTGCATACATTTGGAGTGTTCAGTGGCCTAATTGCACTTTTTAGAGTGTTCAGTGACTTAATTGCACTTTTTTTTTTTCTTCGTTCAATGGTCTAATTGCATTTTCAAGTTACATTTAGTGACCAATTTGAACCTTATTCCTTAACTAATTAACTTGTTATGAAATGATGAATTCATTAGTTAATAAATATATTTAAAAAAAATATAAAACACTATAAATTTAAAATTTACAACCTTCCTTTAAAGATCTTGGAAATTGTAATATGGATTTATGTTCAATGGATTTAGATTCCATGTTTTGAAAACGTGATGTATTGCATGTCATTATTATGTTGAACTAGTATGTTCAATGATTCTAGATGCATGTCATTTTATATAGATAACGTGGCATGTTGAATGATTTGATTGTATAACATTTTTGACTAAGAGTATTTGAAACGTAAATCGTGTGCAATGGCTAGCATATATATGTACCCCATATAGAGGATGTTAAACGATGTGACAAATTTTGAAAAATAAATTTAAAACAAAAATGCATGTCTAATCGTTTTCATTTATATTTGTTCTTGATCAATTATATTCCATCATTTTGATTTAAAATTCTCTGCGTTCCAGCAGCCTACTGTTATGTATTGGGATCTATCTTCACTTGACATTATAACGACTTATTTCTAATAAATTACCCTTGATTATTTTCAAAAAAAATATTCCATCATTTTGTGGTATTCATCTATACATCACGACTTATCATTTTAATTCTAAGACTATATTTTTGTAAACTTCAATTTTAAAACATTTCAAACTATAAAACTTTAACCAAAAGACTAATGGCTCATCATAAAGTTTTAAATTTGCTTGTAATCTTCTTAATTGCTTCTTAATTTATTATATAACCATAAAACTCATTCTTAAGCTTTGAATTTAGGGTTTTGGGGGGGGGTTGAGAGGAAGTATATGGAGTTATGTTTACAATTGTTTATAAGATAAAGTTATAAGGATGAAAATTCATTACTATCTGACGTGACAATATATGATTTGTATTTTATTAGTGTAGGAAATAAGGTTGGAAAAACCCAATAATAATCCTACAATATATTTTGATTCATTAGGAATATCATCTCTCATACGTTCCAACTAAAAGTGTATCAGATTCCAACTTAATTTTAAACCATATTACAGTTTACTAAAAGACATATTGAAATGAGTTTAATTCCCTTTAGATACATAACTTTCCACCTTAGGGTGTATAACTTTGAACCTTAACATGTATAACTTTAATCCCTAAGGTGCATTGCATTTACATTACTGCTATACTCTGTGTAGTATTATGTGTACTGCCTTACATATAGTGCGGTGTTTTTTTTGAACTAAAAATTAAACAAATCAAAATCAATAATAAAAAGTTGGAGATATGTAATTATAATAGGCCAATAGGGTTCAAAAAAATACTTGCTTAGATAGATAGTTTTTTTTTTTTGCGGATGCTACTGCTTTATAATTACAGTATAGGTCACTGAGACTCGAACTCACAATCTTCCAAATGAAAGTCAACCCGAGTACCATTAGACCACATAATTCTGGTATAGATAAATAGTTTATTTGTTATATTAGTTATTTGATTGCCACTATACTAGTTGACGAAGGACTAGCCAGCCTTATGCTAAGTCACTATACTTAATCATTGTTTTTCCTCTTTTGGTCAGTTGGGAAACATGCATTGAACTATATATGAAAAACAGACATCATTCATTTGCTAAAAGACCAACTAAAAAGAAGGTATGAATGATACAAGACTGCATGTCATCATAAGAATAACAGAAAAAACCACACAATAACCAGAAAAATGAATAAATATATATACAAACAAAAATATGTAGAACCAAAATAAAACTAAAGCAATGGAGATAAACAGATAGAAACAAGAATGAATCTAGGCGCTTGCTAGCTCCACCATCATATCCCCACTCTAAATACACCAAAAAGATCATCCGCACGCACTAAACTGGTAATATATATAATTAATTTCATAACAGTACTATTTATCTTTTGCCTTGTTACTTTTCACATGTTTGGTCGTGTCCCCTGACCGGTTTTTATTTTAATTTTATTTCCAACATCTCTTGGTGTTTTCATCATCAACAGCTTTTTCTATTGCTTTTGGTTGGTAAAAGGAAGTATACCTTTGAGTTTGATTCCAAAAATTGGAATTGGAATTTCAAATTTAGCTCAATTTTGACCGGTCTCAATTTTTCAACATCAACTCGATTTGATTCTAAGAGCATGTTCAATAGTAGAAATTTAAAGATTTTTTTTGGAATGAAGTACAAATAAGTCACTGAATTATTTAAAAAATAACAATTAAGTCATCGAATTCAAATAAACTCCAAATAAACCACTGAACTCATAAAAAAATTAACATTTTTTAACAGTGTTAACTCTAGATTTTTTATTGATTGGATTGGCAAAAGTTTATTTTATTTATGTTTATTTTATTATAATCCACCTACATAGTAATATTTTTTTTTTAAACAACCAAATCAGATTTTCATTAACAGAATAAATCGGCAATACAATATAATTAAAGTAATTATAATTAAAATAATTTTGTCTTGTGGAGATTTGATTGATTGATTTATTTATTATTATTTTTTCAGGGCATCCTCAATAGTGGGGATTTTTGGTGTGGTTTTTTAGAAGTTTTTGTAGGTGTGATTGTGAAAGAGAAAATGAGAGGAAATAAAAAATGAAGAAAAAAAACAAAACAATACTGAATTAAAAAAAAAAAAAAAAAAAAAAGTTGGGCACAGGTTCGCCTTCACGCAGCCAGCTGCAATTCTTTATTTCATAAGATGGGCCCCACCAACTGACAAAACCCCAAAAATAACAGAAGCAACTCAACCCTTCAATTCTCTCACATATTTCTCTCTCATCCACTATGACATTTTTTTCTCAAATACTATGAACAATCCCCTAATGGGGGTTGCTCTTAGATCATTTGTTTAAAAGTTAATAATAAATAAATAAATTAGATCTAGATAAGACAAAACTATTTTTATTATAATTACTTAAAATATATTACTATGTAGGTGGATTATAATTTAAAAAAAAACGTAAATAAAATAAACATTTAGCAATCAAATCAGAAAAAATCAGGAGTTAACCTGTTAAAAATATTAATTGTTTTTTTTATTTTTTTTCGAGTTCAATGATTTATTTATGAATTATGTAAATTTGATGGTTTAATTACTGTTTTCCATATAGTTCAGTGGCTTATTTATATTTTATCCTAATTTTTTTTTTTTGTAATCCAATTGTTAAGTAGAAGGTTTGCTAGGTTTAAAACTTAAAAACAAAAGAAAAAAAAAAACCTAATAAAGGAGGGTGATTGTCCATATGACAGCTCCCAACTACCCGGTAGGCTCGTGCTCACCATGCATACACATCAACACAAAATTTTCTTTCTTTTTACTCCAAAATAGATTATGAACTCCTCTCTCCTATCTCTTCTACCATCCCAGTATCTCACACTCTCTGTCTTTCAACATAGCCCAGAGGCTCATGAAAAACATGTTAGATACTGTTATAAACTAACATAAACTGAAAGAAATTTGAATAACGAGAAACCTGACCTCGTAACAGCGGAAGCTTTAGGATCATTTGAATATTTCTAGACATAATTGTTGGAATTGCCTATTGGGATGGTAAACTTGCTGGATAACGTTAGTGTTTTGTCTACCACTTTTTTTCTTGAATATTAGGATGGTGTGTGTATTCTGAATACGGGAGCTGTGAGAGGACTGTATTACTCAAAAGCCTATGTGCCATCATTAGGAGCGTTAAGTTGTGCAACCGTGTGCACCATGCAAGGTGCACACGGAATTGTATTCATAATTTCTATACTATAGATTCATAATTTCTATACTATAGATTCATAATTTCTAAATTGTAGATTCATAATTTCTAAACTGTATAGTTATCAAATTATGAACATATAGTTCAGTAATTTGTGAATACGGAGTTCAACAATTGGGAATATGAACATAGAATTTTGTAATTGTGAATATAGAGTTCAATAATTATGAATCTATAGTATAAAAATTATAAATCCAATTTCGTGTGCACCACCATGCATGGTGCACATGATTGCACATCATAATCTGCCCCATCATTATAGCAGTTATTCTGTTAAAGCCAAACCGAATATCCTAAATTACTAACTAAATTACTTATTGACTTAATCATTTACTTGCACCACAACCACTCAATAATACAATATATTATATTATATGTGAAAAAAATACTTTAAAAACATCCATTGAAGGTGTACACAGTGCAAATGCTTTTGTTAAGAGGGGGTGGGGGGAGTCCTCTTAGTTTTACCTTCATTTTTCACTATCTAATTACTAATATGACATTTTGTTTAATAAGGTTTAAAAGTAAAATAATTTTTTTTACATTTATTGGTTACGTATAAAGTTATAAATTGATTGAATCAACCATAGGCTCTGTTTGGCTGAGCTTATTTAGGAGCTTATAGTTTATTTTAAGCTACTAATAAGCTATAAGCTCTGTTTGGTAATGTTCTCAAAATAAGCTCGTAGCTTAAAATAAGAGCTTATTTTGGAACGTTACCTTAAGTAGCGTTTCAAAATAAGCTAGTAGCTTCCTAATTTTTTTTTTCTATCTTTGTCCTTATTATTTTAAAGAAATGACATCCTTTATCCTTCCCAAACATAGTTTATTTGTAAGTTAATTAAATGAGAAAATATTATTAAATGCTAACGTGTTACATTCATGCTAACCATATGGTTATAAGTTCAACTTATAACATGCAAAAGTGATTGATTGACTCTTTTGGTTGGTCAACTATGAACAACTTATATTGTTTGGTACTTCATCAGCTATAGTCACAAGATGTGATTTATCTAATGAACACCCTAAAATAGTGATTACAAATTTCTTTAATCACAAAAAAAAAAAAAAAAAAAAAAAAAAAAATCCGACATGCTATTAAGGTATTTGAATTGAATTTCAAATTATTTCTTTTTTCAAAATGGGCATGTATTATTCCCTTACCGAAAACTTCCATGAACAAGAAAACAAGGAGAAACTTCAGATCATAGTGCGGTCAGCAGACAATTTGGGTCCCTCCAGAATATGTGACAAAAAGGCATGAAATAACCGCGGTTTTACAAAAGACTAAAACTTATCTTTTTTCGTTTTTTTGACGTACCAAAATTCACAGGAAATAACAAAATTTAAAGATCCATCTTAAAAAAGAAAAAGTTAAAAGGATCCAATATGTCAACAATTGTTTGTTATTACTAGCAATGCATGCTCGTGGCAAATTATATTAATCCATCATGGTCCACTTTACATCTTCGATCATGATTCATTATTATAACATTGTAGATTTATTAAAAATCATGATTTATTATTATAATAATATAAAGTTATATACAACATTGTAAAGTTTATTAATATGGGGTAGGGGTTTCCAAATGAAAACACTTGCTTAGGTGAAAACATGAGAACAAATCGTGTGCATCTATTAATATTTTTTAATGGTTTAGATTAGATTAAGTGTGTTTAAACGCAAATTAAATGCGTGAAAAACAACACTTAATCGCGTTTGCACACATGTTTAATTCACGTTCGCATACTAATATAAAAGGATCGCTAATTGACTATATTATACATGTATATATTTTCACCGAGTCACCCATCTTTGAATCAATTGAAAGGTGTTAGCCCTAGAACGATGATGGACAAGATTGGTTGCTACTGACCAATGTCGTCTACAAAGAGGTTTCAACAATGTGAATAAAATCGTTGATATTATATTTTTTAAATGACAAAATTGGCTATATGTATAGAAAAAAAAATATCTCCATACAAATGAAATTAAGATAACAATTCATTCATATAATGAGTTGCTAGAAAACGAACACATTTGTATAAATTTATATAAAAAAAAAATACTAAACAATGATAAAAAAAATCTCCAAAGTTATAACAGTACATGCATACATCTACACATTAGCTATTAATTTGAGCAATTATTTGCTTAATTCATACAATGATAATATAAAAACAACATAAATGATCCAACCCGTGATATTCAAATTGAACCTATATAATAATGATTAGTTCTAATTTAAATAATTATATATGTCCAAATATTCTTAATATATTACAACAAGATCTATTCGTGAATCGCAGGGGCCGCAAATACTAGTATATTATTAAAAATATCTCATTGAGATCTTTTTGAATGATACTCATGTTAGATACATTTTGAATCTTAATCATTAATTGATGGACTTACAGTATTGATAAAACTAACTTCTAGTATTTTCTTAATGAATATTTTAGGTTCATTAGTATTAATGATGTTGTTACATTATTATTATTATAAAGATGAACACTAAGTATTGTAAAATAAATCACGTGCTGATATTGTTAAAATTAACATGTAACGTTCATTAAATAAATATATTTGAGAACCATCATTATAATGTAGTTGCATTACAATTGTGAAAATGAACATTCGATATCTTGAAAATTAACTTGTAGTATTGTAGAAATGAAACTATTGTGTTTGCTTAATGAACTTATTTAATGTTTATAAGTATAATCTGTATTTGCAATAGTATTGTATGTGGATCAGGTGTAGCAACCTCCCCCCGTGCAGACGTGTGGACAGATAGGGACCGTTGAATAAGCTCAGATCAACGATTGAAAATAATAAAAAAAGAAAAAATGAGGTAACATTTTGATAATTTCTTCAAATTGTCTATAACAAACTAATTGCGGATCGACTGACTACACAGAGATGTTAGAATGAAGAAGGGTCGGAGGAGGATTGATGATGGTGGAACACTTTGGTCAACTTTATGCGTTGGCACACTTTAACCCCAAATTTTTCCCGTTTCCACCTTCACCTTTTACATATGCATGGCTTCATTCTTTGCACTTTGCCTCTCCAACTCCATTTCTCAATATAATTTAGACCCTATTGTTTGGTTGGGCGTAATTTGGTTGTATTTAAATTGTAATTCAGTGAAAGTCAAAATTACGCCGTTTGGTTGGAATGAAATTGCAATTCCACAGAATTGCAATTCTCTCCTTTTGCTGAATTTGCAATTCATGGGCACCCCCCCCCCCCCCCCCTCAAAATTCATGGGCACCCCCCGAATTGCAATTCGATGGTTGTGGAAAAAGAAAAAAAAAATGAAATGACAAAAGTATCCTTAATTATTACTACTTTATTATTACATAATGACATTTTAGTCTTTATATCACATCTTCATTCTCTATCCAATAATTCTATTCATCCCTACCAAACAATGTAATTAAAATTCCTACTTTATTCCACCTTATTCTTTTTTTCACCGAATTGCAATTCATTTCCACCTTAATTCCATTACTCCCAACCAAACGCCCAGTAAAAATCTTCCATGGCTATGACTATTTCTCAGACAATATAATATATATATAATGTGAATGCAATACATTAAAACATCATTTGATTTACCAGGACTATGTGGTATAATGGTACCCGGTTAGACTTCCATTTGGAAGGTTGTGAGTTCGAGCCTCAGTGGAGGCGTTATTGGCTCTTTGGTTTCAGTAGGTTGAGAAGTAATGAACAGATACTACATTGTAATAATCTTTTAGCATTAAAAAAAAAAAAAACATCATTTGATTTCTGAATCCTGTACTGTACAATATTCAGTCAAGTGTATGATGCCTTCCGTTCATAATAAGTTCATTTGTTTTACTTTGATTTCTATTCTGTCTTCTTCTTTTTCACGTGCGACCATTTTTGTTTCATTTGCAAGTGCGTTTTCCACTTTGATGTGAGGTTAGGGTTCAAGATTAATATAAATTCTTGGGAAAAGGGTTAAATAGGCTATCAAACTTTAGTTATAAAAGTCAATTAGACTCCTAAACTTTTTAAAGGTGCAATTACACCTCTCAACAATTCATTTAAGTGCAATGAAGCTAGTGGCGAACCCAGGAATTTTTTCAGCGGGGGCAAAATATTAGCAAAATTGATAATTAGAAAAAAAAAAACACTTAAAAAATATATCCATAAATAAATGTTGGATATAAGAAATTATAAAACACATCAAAACATTATAAAATATTTATAACAAAATATGAAATAATCAATTTGATAAATAATTTGATAAAAGTCCATTATAATTACTCTCATCTCATTATATATTAATATATAAATGAGTTATATTATTGTGTTGAAACAATGTGTACTATTAATAATAGTGAAAATGTGAAAGGTAGTGTTAATAGTGGAATAATAAGAAAGAAAAATATTCATAACAAATATGAACATAATCAATTGATAAAATAATTTGAATAGAAGATCCATTATAAATTACACATCTCATCTCATTATTAATATATAAATGAAGATTATATTATTGTGTTGAAGCAATGTGTACTATTAATAATAGTGAAAATGTGAAAATGTAGTGTTAATAAGAAAAGGAATGTTGACAATAGATAGAGGAGAATCAAACCTTGGCCTACATTTTGGCCAACCACGTACTCAACCTACTAAGCCAAGCTTCATTTTGTTTACATTTTTCTATTTTATAATACTAATATTAAAACTTGTACTATATATACACATATACATACAAGGGTTATATAAGGGGTGGGGGGTGGGGTGAGTGGGACAGTTAACCCCACTGCCTCCACTCTAGGTCTTCCTCTGAATGAAGTCCAAAATAAAATTAATGACTTGCTATTACATGTCATTAGGGTTCAGACCACCTTCCGGCGAATTTTCTAGGCAAAAAAAAAAAAAAAAAAAAAAAAGGTAACCGACGAAATTTTTGACAAATCTGAATCGGTTGCTAGTCCAATTTTTGTCGTTTTTATTTATATTAATCTTGAACCCTAACCTCACATCAAAGTGGAAAACGCACTTGCAAATGAAACAAAAATCGTCGCACGTGAACCGGGTTCAATTCCCACAAGTGACGATTCCTTTTGGGCCAGCTTCAGTGCCTCTCGGAGCGAACCGGGTGGACCTGGACCGTTAGACGGACAGAGAAAGACCCGGACCACATTGTGGGTTTACATCAAATATATATATATATATATATATTGAAAAATTTCAGTGCGGTTGGGTGCTTCCTGTGCGGTTGATTAATGTGCGTAAGCTTTGTACTTAATGTGCGTGAGTTTTGTGTTTAATGTGCCTGAACTTTGTACTTAATGTGCGTGAGTGTGTAATGTTAATGTGCGTGAGTTTTGTACTTAATGTGTCTGAGTCTTGTGTTTAATTTACCTGGGATTTGTACTTAATGTGCGTAAGTGTGTAATATTAATGTGCTCTTGTTGCTCCTGTACATATATGTCTTCGTCTTCGTCTTCTCTTCCTCTCTTTTCCCTTAATCCTCCTTCCTCTCCTCTCTGTTTTTCTTCATATACGTCTGTGTCTTTTCTTCCTATTCCCTTAATCCTCTCTTCCCCTCTCTCTGTTCTTCATTATATATGTCTTCATCTTCTCTTCCTATTCCCTTAATCCTCTCTTCCCCCTCTCTATGTTATTCATCATATACATCTTCGTCTTCGTTTGAGTTTTGTGTTTAATGTGTGTGAGATTTGTGGTTTGAGATGTATTTTTGTTTATAACTTCCTGTGTGATTGTGTTAAAAGTCACGCATATTATGCACAAATCTCTCGCACATTAAGCACAATACTCAGGCACATTAAGTACAAAAACTCACGCACGTTAACATTATACACTCACGCACATTAAGTATAAATCTCAGACATATTAACAAAAATTCACGCACATTAATTAACCGCATAATCGTATGGAAAGTCACAAATGTACCTGATCCATTCCATATATAGGGGGGGGGGATTTTTGTCCGAATTTAATCCACAACTTCCTTAGTCCTTACCCGTTGAAACTCCAACGACTTTCAATTCTCAGACGAGTAGACATTACGGTTAGCTTCTTGGGCAACAGCTAGCCACATGAATATAGACGACACGGAAGAGTCAAGTAATTCTCGCGTGGTTGTCGGAGTAACGTACGTAACGCCATGTTGGCATTATTTGGGAGTTTGGACCACTTATTATTATTATTATTATTATTATTATTATTATTATTATTATTATTTGCAAATGTTATCAGAGCATGATTTCTTGTTCTGTATCTCATCTGATCCAGAATTGCACCTTCTACGTCCGCCTATCATTTCTCCCCTTTTAGCTCTTAGCAGCTGCGGGCCACTACTTCTGGCCCACCAATAATGTGCTTCACTTCAAGTCTTCAATTCAATCATTATCATGCAATTTCTGGCATTATTTACCACCCTAATTTTATATACTAAATTACACTCACTACTCACTACTCACTTCTACTCTAAATTACACTATATATTTACATTCAAATTCATCCATCATCTCATCAAATCTTTAAAATGCAATTTAATTTGTGCATGCCATACCACTATGGACACGGCAAAAATTTTACAATATCTACTTTTATTTATTCTTATTTTCTGACGTGTTTGACTAATTTAACTTTTTCGTTTTATTGAATTTATAGACTACTATGATGAGAGTTTGTGATGGGAAAGTAATTGCGTATTCTTTATTACGTAACATAAATTGTACAGGAGTATATATACAAGGATCTTGTGGTCCAATAGTACCAAGTTGTTCATCTATGTGGGAAGTGATAGGTTCGAGTCAGTTATAAATAGGCACAAGATCGTTGACATAAAAAAACAAAAGCAAATGCACTCCTAGAGTCCTAATAACTATATATTGTCGATGATCTGCTGTCTTCTGGAGGTGATATTGGTATGGCGGTGCAGTATGCTTTTGTTGCTCAACGGGGTGGTCGGACTCCGGTGATGGGTAGAGGTCTCGTGGATGTGGAAGTCAGCGTGGAGGCAGGCGGGCACGGTCGTGGTGGAACTCCCCGGTGCCAGATTTGCAGGAGCCATGGACATACGACGATCTCTTGCTTCAGGCGCTACTTCGGACTCTCCTGCACCTCAAGCCAATATGGTGATGAACGGCAATGGCGTTGCTTCTTCGGCTGGCAGTGTGTCTCATGCATGGGGAGGACTTTTTTGACACCTTTAGTCTTGTGCCAGATTTGCAGGAGCCATGGATATACAACGATCTCCTACTTCAGGCGCTACTCGAACTCTCCTGCACCTCATGCCAATATGGTGGTGGATGGCAGTGGCGTTGCTTCTTCGGCTGGCAGTGTGTCTCATGCATAGAGGGGGACTTTTTTGACACCTTTAGTCATGTGTCAGATTTGCATCAGCCATGGACATACATCGATCTCCTGCTTCAGGACTCTCTTGCACCTCAGGCCAATATGGGGTGAACAGCAGTGGCGTTGCTTCTACGGCTGGCGCAGTGTCTCATGCATGGGGATGACTTTTTTGACACCTTTAGTCCTGTGGTTAAGCCGACCGCGGTTCGACTTTTCCTCTCCTTGGCCGTGTTTCGTGAGTGGTCTGTGAGGCAACTAGATGTCCACAATGCCTTCTTAAATGGGCGTTTATCTGAGACTGTGTACATGAGGCACCCCGCCTGGGTATTCTGATTCTGTTCATGCCAGACTATGTCTATTTATTGCAGCGCTCCTTATACAGACTGAAATAGGCTCCTCGGCGCGTGATTTACCCGTCTCCATGAATTTTTACTCTCTACTGGTTTTCGGTCCTCGAAAACTTGTGTATCTCTTTTTTACTACTTTATTTGGTAGTTCGCATGTATTTCTACTTGTGTGTGTGGATGATATTATGCTCCATGGGAAGTGATACTAAATTGGTTTCAGATATTCTTAAGCATTTTTCGACGACTTTTAAGATTGTGTGACCTTAGCTCCCTGAGATTCTTTCTTGGCATAGAGACTATCCTGTAGATGGTGATTTTGTTCTTTCTTAGCGGCAGGTAATATGGGGGATATCTTGGCATAGTTGACTGCAAGCCGATAGCTATATGGAGTATCTGACCATTACTAGGCCTAATTTGTCATATGCGGTTAATCGGCTCTGTCCGTTTATGAACTCGCCTACTGTGGAACATTGGAGTCCACTTAAGCGTGTTATGCGTTATGTGAAAGGTACGTTGCACTTTGGGTTGCGTTTGCGTGCTTCGAAGTCTAGTGATCTTCATGCCTTTTCTGACTCGGGTTGGGCTGGATGCTCAATTGACCGGAAGTCAACCAGTGGGTTTGCGGTGTTTAGGCTCTAGTTTTGTATTTATGACAATTCGTTTTTGGGTGACGAAAGAAACTGCACAACCTTTCCGGGTGTAGATAAATTCCACATTGTGACCTTAACTGAAAAAGAAAACACAAGAAAGTAAACAAATTTAAGTTATTTATAATTGACCGGCTCAAATCAAAATAGTAAGAATTCAAACGCGTAACCTGACATTTTCTGGCAGGATAAAGTTGGCCTTTAAATGACCATGACAGGACTAGCAATTTCTTGAGAACAAGTCTCGAACATGCTATGAACATGGATCGTACTTTTTGAGTTCCAAGAAAAACCTTAAGCAGCTTATGGTAATCATTTTTTCTTTTGTTAAAGTTTACTTTTTTTTTTTTTTTTTTTTTTTTTTTTTAACTTTAACAGCATTTTTTTGTTTATGGAATAGGTTAGAAATAGATATCATCTCTGGGAAATAACTTATTCTATTAAGGTTCTGTTTGGTAGAGCTTATTTAGGAGTTTATAACTTATTTTAAGTTACTAATAAGCATAAACTCTGTTTGGTATGTTCCTAAAGCTATTAATAAGCTATAAGCTCTGTTTGAATGTGTTCCTAAATAGCTCCCTAAGCGTTAAAATAAGAAGTTTATTTTGGAACGCTACTTTAAGTAGCGTTTCAAAATAAGTCCTAGCTTCTAACTTTTTTTTATCTTTATCCTTATCATTATTGGAAATTATTGAATTTCCGACCAACCTGAATGTGATCTTAAATCAAATAATTCAAAGTAAAAAGTGGTCGGAATAGCAACAAGGGTTTTCCGGATACCAAAAGTGGTCGGAACAAGGCTTTCGACTTGATTTTAAGATAACTTTCAGGTGGTCGAAAATTTCAGAATTTTCAGTAGTGTTATTATTTCAAAGAAATGAGATAATTTATGATTCCCAATTAAAACCATTTTCTCTTCTCCTTTATCCGCTACTTTTACTGCAAATA
>VALG01011366.1:0-10235 GCA_009835305.1 Ipomoea purpurea
ATAATAGATACAATTCATTTTTTTGTTCTCAACATATAAACACTAACTATAGGTTAAAATTGACCATCTTCACTGAGATTATATATCAAAGGGTAGGCTTGCAACTGATTTTTGATGAATTTGTTTCAGTACATTTATAATCCTAGCTATTATGTCCAAAAGACAATCACAGTTATTGAGAGTATATCTGTGTTTCTGCCATTGATGGACTTCAGTAGCTAGACATATGCGCTTCATAATACATAAAAGGAAGGAAGAAAGTTTATGCATGCATGACTGGCCTTTGCATATTGACAGGCATAACCATGTGTGTATAGTTGAACCAAAAAATGAATTGTATACATTAATGTAGTGCTAGATATTTTTAACTCTGCTGCTATATCTTAGAAATTTTAATTTTGTAGAGAATGATTAATTTGTAAAAATAATTAATTGATTCCTAATTTGAAGTGTTAGGGAAGTTACAAAATCCACCATCCATATGAAACAACAGTGTGTAAAAGCTATTGAAATTTAAAATGAAAAAAATCTATTATCTTTATATTACCAATAATGAAAGTGGACTACTATTGACTGCAAGCCTTCCTATTAGTAATCATTCCCTATACGTTACATGTATATAATTATGTATGCAGTGTGGGGTGAGGAAGGAAACTTACATTGGTATGTTGAGGTGGTTGCGAAGCTTTTCAGGATTATCATCGAAGAGAACTACAAATTCAGCTACAACAATGCTTTCATCTTAAAGTTGCTGGAGCTTACTGTATAGTGCATTGTCGAAGGACACCTTCATCCACAAAATTCCCAAGAATATATAAATGAACATCATCTTGGCAACAACAACAAAAAAGTAATAATAATAATAATAATAAACAGGTACAAATGACATATGTATTCTTGCTTTTTAGAGTATAGTTTCGTGTTTGAGTTATTGTTCTAGCAAATATTGAATTTGCTGTTAGATTTAATTTTTGGTTTTTGTGTATATTGTGTTTTAGCTCTTCTAATCCTATATATAATAAAGCTATATGGTCTTGTGAAAATTGAATGTTGCATTTAATTTTCTTCAATTTTCACAAGACCATATGACTTTAAGATGTGAAAGTCTTGTGAAAATTAAATGGGCTTTAAGATGTGAAAATTACTTGAAGATGAAAAATTAAATGCAACATTTAATTTTCACATCTTAAAGCCATATGGCTTTAAGAAGCATGCATGCAACCCCAAAGTCCATAAGTTTGAAATTAATATATAGCATAGTTATGTGGCTTAATATTTAAGATTGTTGATGTGCATATTGAGGACTACGGAGACAAAGATGCGTTATTCGTGGATTCATCGGATACTATCCAACAACACTCTCAACTTAATTGACGTGAAGTAAGGCTTAGTAACATTAAGATTATATTCTCGAATTATTAGTTCTCATTTTATTATTGATTACACACTTAATTAATTCGATAGTATTTGGAAAGAAAAAATCATGTTCTAACTAAGATTGTGATTTTGGTCTTTAAAGGTCAATTGTATGTTGCTACATCTAGAGTTAGAAATCTCAAAGGTCTAAAAAATTTTGATCCGTGTGACTCTAAAATTGTATTCAATTACTATTGTAGTTACTAAGTTCTTAAAAATTTATATAATTAAATACTATGTACTAAATTTTTATATAGTTAAGATTTGTAGTAATATCCACCTTAAATATTATTTAATTGTAAATATATTTATGTTCATAATTTTATCATAAGAATTTACACATAATAATTATTAAATAACAAAATTTTTATATATGAATAACTTCATATAGTGTATATTTTTATAACATATTTTTCGTGTATCACGGGACAAATACTAGTAAAGTATACAACACAAATCGCTGAAAATTATCCACATTAATAGCCTGGAATGGTTTCTGTGTATTGATTTATTTTCCAAGTAGTTTTTCTTTAATTTTAGGTCCATTCCTGCACAAATTCATAGCCTCATCTGTCAATTTTCATTCTTGAATTTTTTAGTCCTAAAATTGAATTACCTACAATCAAATCAAGTTTCAAAAGTTAGTCTGCACGGATATTATGCTATTAAAAATCTGAAATTACTAATTAATAGCCAGCCGTGTCAATAAAACTTGATTTAGATATAGAAGAAAAAACTTACACTTTAAATTTAAGGACTTCATATCCTTTACAAACCAGATTCAATAAGACCTTCATACAGCATGCTTTGAACAAAAAAAAAAAATAAACATGCTTTCATTTTTAAATAAAACAAACTTGAACTAACTCTGCTTTCATTTTTGAAAAAAAAACGGGTGAGATTCTTTATAAATGAAGAGATGAAATTTTTTAAAATACATTTTTTAAAATTTTCAGACATGATAACTATGAAACACTTTTAAATCTACCAATATCCTGCAGTATAGAATAGAAAGGTGATTCACACTTATCTTTAAGTTTGTGTTTGTCACGAAATGCAATTTGTATTCTTATATGATTACTACCATAGAAGATAAACCCAAGGTATCAGAATTTTGATATTTTCATCATCTAACACCAAGTTTAAAATTTAAGCATTATTGTAAACGTATAGTAAGTATATGGTTATATATAAGTAAAGAGAGCAAATACAGAATTTAAAGTACTCAATCATAATATGGACAAACATCGAGTAGTCATGTGATGTCATGTCAATAAGATAGTCTATTCTACATGCTTGGTATGGTGATTGAATTCACAGATAAATATATTGCTATTTCCATATGTACTATGAACATTTCAATCCGAAATATAAAAAAAAGCTAAATCACCAAAAAAAAAAAGTAAAATAAAATATTTGAATATCACATATTAGCAACAAAAGTTTCAGATCAAGCTGCACAAACAATATGATGGACTCAATTCAATTTTACAACTTATAATTAACTTTGTTAATGCTTTCTGTTTATTTATAATATTTTTGGGGAGTTATTTTTAATTACATTTAATTTATTGTTCTTTGTAGATAATTCCAACATAGTATCAACTACCATCTCTATATCTCATATTATCCGTGTAACTACTTCAAGTAATAATAAGAGGCGTGTAATTGAACAATTTGATAGTGTTCTTCCTACGCCAAAGTAGCACAATCAGTAATGGTACGAACACTCTCTAAACATTTTTGATATGTTATATTTCACCTTGTGAGGCAGCTTGGAGGATATTTACATTTGATATACAATTTGGGAATCCATCTGTTGAGCGTTTGAGTTTCCATCTTCCAAATGAGCAGTCGGTAATATTGGATGACGACGATTTGGAGGGAAAACAATTGTTCTGGGTGGAGACTTTAGACAAATTTTACCGGTTATTCCAAAAGGTACTCGACAGGACATAGTACAAGTCAGTATTAATTCTTCTTACTTGTGGAATAATTGTGAAGTTTTTCGTTAAATGAATAATTTAAGATTACGAAGTATACTAATGAAGAGGAGGTTGAGAAGTTAGATAGTTTTGCTAAATGGATTACATATTTAGGTGATGGAAAACTTGGTGAAGACAATGATGTTGATTGCAATATAATTATACCGTCTTCCTTTGTATTGGAAAATGATGACGATCCCATTAGACAAATTGTTGACAACACATTTTCTGAATACCGTACTGCAATGTCAATCAACAAAAGTCAAGGTCAAACACTTTCACACGTTGGTTTGTCACTGTAAAAATAATTTTTTAACCATGACCAATTATATGTAACAATTTCTAGGCTGAGTAATCCTGATGGTCTTAAACTCTTAATTTGTGGGGAATCTAGAAGTCTTTTAAACAATACTCAAAATGTAGTTTACAAAGAAATCTTTAATAATGTGTAATTGTTATGTTTATGGAACAGCAATAAATTATATTTTGTCTATTTATTACATCTAAATCCTTATTGGTCATATATCTTCAATATAACAATCTTTTATATATTGCATCATAATATCATGGCCGTGCAACGCACGGGTGTAACTACTAGTTTTATAATATTAGAATAGTATTTTAACCCAGAATTATTGTACAAATGGGAAATTAGAAATCAATATATTTTATTGGGAAGAGAGATTTTTTAGGAATTGGGCGGGAAGTTAAAATTTCAAGATTTTGTTTTATATATATAGTATAGATATACAGATTATAACAAATTTAATTATTAAATTCTTAATTAATCATTGCTAATCAATTTTATCAAACTATATTATTTAATTAAGGAATAAGGATCAAATAGGTCACTCAATATACAATATACATTATTTTTGTACTGAATGTACATTATTTTATAATAGACAAAATATGATCCACACAATAATGATTGAAAATCAATAGGGTTAAGGAATTAGTATGACAAAAATAGGTTCTCAATAGACTTTTGGGTCAAGATTTTGAAAAAAAAATCATCGTAGAAATAAAATAATTTTATTTTGAACTTTATAAAATAGAAATTTGGAATTAATATTTTGGGTTGTCACAACATATGAGAGAGTTGAGAGAACTAAGTAGAGAGAAATGAGAGATTTCATATGATACCAATGAGCCAAGGAAATGCGACTGCATGAATGAGATTAAGTTACCAATTTTACAAAACCAATTTTGATTACTATAGGGTTAGATATCCTTCTTCGGGTTCATATATCCAGTTTTCAGGGTTTCGGAGTTCGAGTTGTTCGGGTTCCTCAATTACTGCTCACCCCTAAGCCAAGAGGAGTCAAATCCATGACCTCTTGGATAACCATATGCCCACTAACCAACTAAGCTACTTTATCTCTTGTGTACAAAAGCACGACGGGTTATACATTTACAGTCGAAGGGCATTGGTAGCAAGTAGTAGGCGATGAAAATGAGACATATTATCACTAAGGTGAAAGGTTAACGAAAACCACACTTATCAACGAATGAATGAAGGTCAATACACTATACAAGGGTTCTCATGTCTCCCCCTTAGACATGATACCTAGGTTCACTACATCCTAGCTAGCCTGGTGGTGTCTGGTCCTCCTAACTTTACAACAAAGATTAGGGTTTGATTCCTAATAATTATAGTATTATTTCTAGTCCATGATAGTATTATTTATATATTTAATTTAGATAGATTATTATAATAAATTAGTTTTATTTGTTTAATATTGTAATTATTGTGAATTTTATTTTATATTTTGTACTAACATTTTTTTTTGAAGGATATTTGTACTAACATATTAATTTTTAATAATTAGCTTAATGACCATGGTTAAGCATTGTTTGGGCTAGTAGAAGTTATAGATTATTTACCAGTTTGGGCTTTATGTATGTGCTATTATTTCTACGAGATATAATAAAAGCTTGACACTCGTTTCACAATTCAAATTGGCCCAACAAGATTTGCTTGCTTATTTAAATAAATTATTGAAGCCCAAACTCAACTTTCCAATCATTATTATGTGGACTATGGTCCATACAAGATGTGTGAACCATATTTGTATACAATAAAAAATAGTACATTCAGTACAATAATGTACTTTTAATATATTAAAAATACATTGTATTCAGAAGATGCACATTATTTGTGTACTGAGTGTACATTATATTGTATTAATGTACATTCAGAACAATAATATACATTTAGTATATGTAAAATTACTTTTTGTTTATTGTCGTACATAACACTTGGCGACCATTGATCGCATAAAATATTTGGCCCAATCCCCCTTAAATTCTTCCTCTGATTTTTTTTTTTCGTGTGTGCACCGACCCGTTCTTACGTAGCGTGCTCTGCGTCCGCGTGGAACTTGGAATACGGTTTAGATGCCTGAGCATTTCTTATTGTGGAATGTCTCACTGATGATCCGCTGGCGTGCGAGAAGGGTTACGCGTCAACATCTTCATTTTGTCGGCCGGAGTGCCATTGTGCATTTCTCGTACCACATTACCCATACTTAGTTTTCAGATTTCTTACCTCCTTTGGCAAAATTCGCCACTTCGACCCTGCCCTCATTTGAGGTGTCCGGATTTCATCGATTTAATAATTCCAGAGCCTCTTCTGCGATCTCTTCTTGTCTATTGCGGGCGTGGCTGGTCATTATCTGTACTCTCCATCAGGCACGGCTCGTCGCGTCTCACCATCGACCGTGACCATGACACACCTGTTTCCGTCATTTGCCCTATTCCCTCCTGCAATCTCCATCTCTTCTTGGCGCGGGGGGGTTTTTTTTTTTCGTCTCTCTCTCTTATGAGCCTCCTTGTGACCGAGCACATGATATGTTATAGTCTTCTCGGAGCCGCGAACAAGTGCGTTCTTAGTGCTCTCGCCCGCGGCGTGCTCGCGAGCCCTCGGACTCGTCGTTGCGGACGCGTCTCAGGCTTTGAAGCCTCTGGAGTGAGGAGCTCGTTAATAGGCAGCTGGCTGCGAGGACCGTGGACGTGGCGATGTGCGACTCTCGGCCCGGAGCTCGGCGGCGGATCGTATGAGCTTGTACGCGAAGATTATACTGCTGTGCGCCTTGCCGTAGCCTCGCAAGCAGGCTTTGCGGGGTCTTCGGGTAATTTTTGGGGCGCGTGCTAGAGTCCGCGAGCAGTTAAGCGGATCGTTAGCTCTCTCGCGCGCGATGTTATCGCACTCCCGAGAGCTGATCTGCTGAGCTCGAGTCTCTTGCGAGGAGCGGCGTGATCTTTGACTTCTGATTCTTCTGTCGCAGTATTCCAGGTGTAGTTGGATTTAATGTAACACTCGTGCAAAATATTTCTCCTGCTTTAGTGTCGATTATATTCGCCGGACTACGGCTATCAGGCACGGATATAGAAATCTTTTAGGTTCGTCTGAGTGATCTCTCTAATACGGGCGATTTTTTCTTACTTGATCCAAAATCTCTGTTGAATCCTTTAGGTCAGGCTCCCAAGCCCTATATATGTCGCTGTTTAGCTCTATGTCTTTGTATAATCTTCCATGTCATTATTGTATGAGCGCTTCGATTCCCATCAACTAGGTAATCTTCTCGTATATTCTTTCGGAATATCGCTTTGCTCAAAAAGTACGCGCACCTCTATTTGTCTGATCCTATGGCTCGCGAGCGGCTCGAGCTCGAGGCTCACGGACGTCGCGCAGGTACTAAAGTGCAGTAGTCGCTCTGGAGTCTCGGCTCGGAGCTCGCCTCATTAGACCGAGCTCGAAGCCCGCAACAGCTCAACCTTGATCACCGTGCGCGTCGGCAAGCAGCCTCGCTTCAACAAGCATATCAGGCTAGGGCTTCGGAGTTCTCTTTCTAAGTTTAACACCTCCCTATCAAGTGTGGAGTCGGGTAAAATAATCTGCCTTTACTTCTGCCCTGTCAGAAAGTCTCTGCGACGTCTCGTCTACAAGGGTTGAGGAAGCCTATTCCTCTAGGTATTCCGAGCTTACCTCATTGCATTCTGGCACTCTGTGATTTGGCTACATTATGCGACGTTACTTGAGACTGCTCCCATAATCGCCCGTCTCTAGTGCGAACATTGCACCTTACTGCGTCGTCAAGCTATTGTGCAGGCTCTGCGGCGCGTTACCGTGTACTTCCAACCTCTTCTGCTTGTAATACGGACGAACTCGGTCACGCTCTACAATCTGCTCGCCTTAATCTCACTTGTGCGAGCCTGACTTTGAAATGATACTCGTCAAATACATCATACTCACTCTACTGTTTCCTGTGCCAGTCCTTTCTGGGGGCCTGCGACCGATCCTCATCTCCTACGACTGAATGAGCGTGCGCGCACACCTTCTGACCGCCGCGCCTCATAAAACGGACACTATACGTCCCCATTATAAGGCCGTGACAAAGGTCCCACGAAACATCGCCCAGATAGTCGGGTCTTGCAGGCATTCACTATCGATTATGCCTCTTTAGCCCGTTCCGTTACCTATTCTTGGCCTTCCCTTTATGGGCCGCCTCGTCCTCTGGTCTGCGGCGACCCTAGGGGTAAGACATCAGAGAACGGCCCAGAGTTCTAATACGAGCCACGAAAGAAATGCCAGGCACATGAGGTATAAAAGCAGGGACAGGATAGAGGAGTCGGTCGGGCCCAGCCAAGGGGAGGACTCGGGATAGAGAGCCGTTTGAGAATGCTTTCAAAGCAGCTAAGACAAGGAGCCGTTAAGGCATTAAAGGGCGGACCCGATTCGTCAGTTAACAGCTAGAGAGAGCCGTTGGAAGACCCGTAACGTCACCCAACGGCTCGACACATTGAATTAGTCTTGAAGTCGGCCATTATGAGCCTTTAAGTCGATAAGAGAGGAGCCCTATAAAAGGGCTCCTCCACCCTTGTAAGAGACGGATTCGAGAACCCGGAAAGGGAATAGAGAGCACAATTGAGCATCATACTTCACTAAAATCTAAACTTTTTGTGAAAGGTGTATCCTCCAGCTGAAAGGTTGTGTTGGACCTCCTTGGGCCCGAAAACCCAAAACCATCACTCGCGCCGTCCGTGGGGATCGAACAAAGAGTCGCGTACCTTTTGAGCAAGGCGAGTCCGAAAGAACATCGAGAAGATTCCTAGTTGTGGGAAATCGAAAGGCTTCACCATGACAGGGAGTCAAGAACAATTGAGCCAACCGACAATGGCTGGGAGCCGACCTAAGGGATCGGTTGATCGAAGAAACGCCCGAAGCCAGGAAAATGACGCGACACGCCGCCGACTCCGCGAATAAATCCACAGTCGGCCGCGGTACAGCTCACCCGGATCAGCTACATGCGATTGGACGCGCTTTTCGCTGAGGCAGTCGGCGGGAATACGGGAGCAATCCGCTACTCGGATTACCGCAACGAGACCCCCAACCGTTGCGAAGGCCAGACAATCGACAAATCAACCCGCCGGGCCGAGAGTCAACCCCCGTCCAGTCCGTTCACTCTCGATTAGGCCCTGGTGTCGAACGACGGTCGGCGAGAGAACGGCTGGGACAAAGAGAACCCCTTCGCGCCCGGTGGAAACTCATGGTCGGCAGAGCGCGCGCGTGAGCGTAACCGTGCGAGGGAAAGCCCGGACGGTGGCTCGCGCTTGGAGCAGCCCGCCCGAGACCATGACCAGCCCGCCGAGTTAGAGGTCGGCGAGAGCACGGAATCAACAGGAAACCGCACCAAGGGAGGGTCGAGTGGCGAATTTAGCCCAAGAGGTAAGAAATCTGAAAGAACAGATGGAAGGGAAAGACCAAGGCCTCCGGCCGAGCACTGCTGACCGCGTTCCCTTCTCCGCCGAGATCATTGCCTTCAAGATACCAGGCGACTTCAAGTTCCGGAGCAAGCCACGTTCGACGGGTCGGGCGACCGCGAGAACATCTACTGAGTTACCAAGCCAAAGATGCAATCTTAGGGGTACGGTACCGGTCCTGTGCCTTGCCTTCTTGCCCACGGCTAAAGGGTCCGCCCAAAGGTGGCTTGTGGGACAGCCCCCAGGGTCGATTTCACAGCTTCGAGGAGTTGGCAGACCAGCTTCATGAGCCACTACGCCGCTACCATCAAAAGCCACAGAAGGATCTGACAACTTAGGCGACAATCCATCAGGACGAGGGCGAATCCTTAAACCTATCTAGCCCGCTGGCAGAAGGAGATCCAGTCGATAGAAGAAATGGAGGACCAAACGGCACTCACTTTCTTCATCGAATCTTTTGCGGTCGGACAGCATATACCGGATGACCTAAGGGACAACCGCCGGCAACATACGCGGGAAGCCATCCAGATGGCCAACAAGAGGGCCAACACAGAGCAGGCTATGAAGCATAAACGGCAACGCGAGGTCGGCGGGTCCGCCAGTGGAAAGAGGAGCGGGCCGAGACGGAGAGAAAGGCGCCTCAGAGGCGGCCCGGCGACCCGAGGTCAGGCGACCGTATGAACGCCCCGTCGTTCAACCTATCGACCGGTTCCAGAGCGGGCCGGTCCATGAAGTACAAGCGGTCGCCCCACCTCCGCCTCCGCATGGACGACCGAGTAACAAGTGAGGATAACTGGTAAGACTTCTAAAATACTGTCGTTATCATAAAATCTTACACTCACAGCACGGAAGAATGCTTCTAATTTAAAGAAAGATCATGGAGGGGAATCATCCAGCAAGGGACTCCGCCCCCCCATAAAACCAATGGAAGGCGAAGACGACCAGTCGAGGAGATGAAGGGGCTTCTCCGCCGACGCAGAAAAACAGCCGAGGCAAGCAGCCGGCTTCGAGCGAGGACGAAAGCCACAATTGGCGCCAGAAGCCGGGTCAATCAACAAAATGATAGTC
>VALG01011367.1:0-13426 GCA_009835305.1 Ipomoea purpurea
TTCCAGGCCAGAATATTCAAAGAATGATGACTCTTTCATGCTACCAACAAACGGGTAGAAACCTAGAACGCATGTTTTTTCGTAGAACCTCCCCACCAAAACGACCACCAATGATGATTTGTAGAACCGAGTCCACCCATAGGGGTATAGAGGTATAGAATGGGTATGAAAATAGTAAGTTTATTAGCTCGAGGCCGCCTAGCCCAAAATAGGACGTACAAAAACCCATGATATTGGCCTTAAAACGGGACCCAAAGAATACGTAAATACTAAACCCTTAAAGAATGGAATAGGGCCCCAAAATGGCGGCCCAAAAGAATTAAATAAACAATTGATATGAAACTAATAAATAAAATAGAACTAAATATGTTACCAATAGCCAAAGAACTGTGGTCAGTGCATGAATGACTGTACTAAGTGAAAGGTCATGAGTTCGAGCCTCAGTGTAGCACTCTCATCCAAAGTAGAAGCTTCATGCCCTTTGAATATATAAGTTTTTCTTCGACTTCCTAATAGAATGGGTCATAGTCCCATCAATATATATATATATAATATATATTATATATATAAATAATAATATATATATATGAAATGTAAAGAGTTATATATATCTATATATTATTATATACATTGTATATCCACAAAAAAATAAAAAAATAAATAAATAATAATAATAATAATAAAATAATAAAAATAAAAAACGATTTCGATCTGCATATCAGGGAAGTGCTTTAAAAACTCAAAAAAAACCCTACATTTGTTACGTTTTGCTAAGTTAAAACATCATATCACACTGGTTTAAACGCTGAGGAATATAATAATTTGGGGATTGGACATAAAACGCAATACCATGATACTATCTTTAGAGAGGTAATTAAACTTAATCTTTACCGGAAAAGGTCAATGAAATTAATGATTGTAAATGTGGCAAAGTTGTTGATTGATAATAGTACAGTTGTGGAAATAGCTTTTGTTGGTTTGCTAAATTAAATTTAAGAGGACATATAGGCATCATTGGGTCCACTGTTTTTAGAAAATATGTATGGGAACCCACTACTAAACCGGCCAGATAATTATCAAACCATCGGTATCATCCCATTTCCGTCCAACTCATAACGTGATACTTTTTAATTTGGTACCCCAAAGAACAATAAAAAAAATTGAGAAAAATAATCCAAAAAGATAAAACACGTGCCCTTCAATTTTTTACATAAGCGTAATTAAATTTTTGGAACTTTAAAAACAGTAATTAGATATTGACTTATTAAAATCATCAGTTAAAATAAGTCTTGTTCAATTATAGGTAAATTACCAATGACGTGAACATGCTAAACCGCCGTTGTTGAAATAAAAAATTTGCCACATTCAAAAAATGTTAGATCGGCTATCGCTTCTCCACAAAGAACAGGAACTGGTCACTTCTCCACTGGCACTTCTTTCACTGGGCCGCCAAAAACCCTAGCTAATAACTACATTGGGACAAAGTTTTCGTCGAACTAAGGTCTTCAAGCTTAAATGGACAATTGGGGTTGGAATCTCTTATCAACTAAGGATTGCCTCAAAAATTTTGTCAAAAACAGTCTTCAAGTGAAATTTAGGTTGAACTATCCTACAAAAATATAGTACTCGCTTGGGCTTTATACCCCAACATTTACCGGGTCCAAAATTGTTACCGAGATATTATCACTGTCGATAAAATTAAAACATATGCAAATGTACTTAATAGATTAAATTATATTGGAAAGAGTAAAAATATTTTGAGCGAAGGGATATAGATCTCCTTGATTTTTGAATACTTATGTTGGTGGCATCGTATGCACCCATGCATGTTGGCATATGGGAATGCAAAAACGGGACGTCGTTTTATTAAAAATGCGCGTCTCCCCTTAAAAAAAAATTTAAGGTTCGATTCCCAGCAACATCATTATGTTGTTCATTCATTCTGAAATTTAGTTTCATAGATTATGGAATTTAGTTTCATTGATTATTTGGAATTAATAGTTCCATCGATATGGGAATTGTAGTTCATCGTTCTAAATTTAAGTCCATTAGATTCTGGGGAATTTTAGTTCATTCATTCTGGGAATTTTTTAGTCATAGATTAATTATGGAATTTTAGTTCATAGATTCTGGAAATTTTTAGTTCAATCGGATTATGGAAATATGTTCATCGATTCTGGAATTTTAGTTTCATATGTTGTTGCTTGGGAATCGGAAATGAATTTTTTTTAAAGGGGGATACGCGCTTTTTTAAAAAACGACGGTCGTTTTACATCCCATAGGCACCATGCATGGTGCATACGGAGCACAGCATATTTTGCCTGATTTTTGTGTCCCAATATGTTCTTTTTGTGCATCTTTTTAAAATACATATATACATACCTACATACATATTACACGGCTGGAAATTATGGAAATTTCTGGACCACCTGAAAAGTGATCTCAAATCAAGGTCTAAAGCCTTGTTCGACCACTTTTGGTAATCCGTGAAAAAACCTTTGGTTACTATTGTCGATACATTTTGCTTCAATCTTGATTTTAAAATCACTTTCAAGTAGTCAGAAATTCCATAATTTCCAACACGCACGCGCGCGCGCGCGCAACACACCACCACACAACGAACACACCACCAACACACACACCACACACACACACACACACACATCCACACACAACACACCAGCACACACACACACACACACAATATATATATAATATATATATAATATATATATATATATATATTATTGGACACAACACTCAATATTAAACCCATAAATTCAATATCAAAGGGCTCAAAAAGGACAATTGAGTATAAAGGTTGGGCCAAGTTCAACATGGGGAACTTCCAACTACAATACCATAGACATGGATGGCATGGTGGTTTCCCACTAGCGGTGAGCCACTTGCACCTTACATGCCCCGTCGTCCTTCATGGCTAATGAAATAGCTTGTCAATCAATCTAGCTTTAAGTTGCAAAGTCCTCAAATTTTGCCTCTAAACCATATATAAAAGCCTCATGGCCTCCGGCCAAAAAGGGGAGACAAATCAATGCAATATACTCGTCCCATGTCTATATCCAACCACTCTCTAAGCTAGTAGGCATGCGCCAATCTTGATCATAACACTAGGGTCTGTTACTTCCTTTCTCTAATTTTTTAAATTTATTTTTGAAACTCAATTTAAACAAGTTATTATAAACATAAAATTTGAATGACACAAAAAGTTGGTGGTCAAAGAGAAAGTTAGAGACGGTGACAAGAGAGAAAGTTAGAGGCGGTGATTGAAGAGAAAGGTAGAGATGGTGCTGAAAGGATATTCGAAGACAAAGTCCAATTTTTATTTTTTATTTTTTTCATTTCTCCCTAAATTGTAGGAACAAGGGATTGGGATTAAAGATATTCTATTGACCAAAATAATAACAGAAGTGTTTACTAATAGAAGAAATGAAAAATCGAAAATATGGTCTAAAACACGTTTACTTGTCCAAATTGAAGAAATGACAAGTAAATATATTCAGATTTCAGACCATATCTCTCATTTTTTGTTTTTATTTCTTTAGTTAGTAAACACACTCTTAAATTATTTTTTTGTGCTTAAAACAACCTTAATCACAACCCCTTGTTCCTACAAAACTTAGGCCCGTCATTACAATCAAATGCTTATACCAAATCAAGCCAAAACACTTAAACCCTAAAATCTCTAAAAGCTTGTTTAAATTAATATATAGTGTCATTATTTAGAGAGCAATAATGTGGCATGAAAAACAAATATGTACAAGCATAAAGGAGTTGATGGAGTGGTCCTGCAGCAAGAGCTTGCTAGTTTAGTATCCTAATTGGACAGTAACTGTACATATGACATAGCAAATGGCCTAACTTGGGACTTTGTGCTAATGATGGGTACCAATTCAGCTTTGCCCAAATTGACAATTTGTAACAGTGGCAGCCTAACTAATCTCTAATTTAATTACATGTCTAATTTAGCTTAGACAGAAGTGATCACTCCAAAAGTGTCATGCCTAAACTCCAATTATGTGGCACATGATTTGGGATGGAGGTGGACCAACAAAAGGATAAAGATCACACAAAAAAAAACCCCAATAATGCAAATCCTTATCTATGTTGTTCAACTCAATTACATACATATATCACTTTTGAGTTTTGATTAGAGCTGTCGAAACGGGTTGACAGAGCGGGACCCGTTAAAGCCTGTCATATAGCGAAACGGGCCAAAAAACTTGCCAATAATACAAGCCTGAGGAAGGTCAACCTGTCAAGCCTGTCCTGCCAAATCTCGCCATTTGACTGGGTGGGCTAAAAACCCCACCAATAATACGGGCCATAAAATTCAAAACCCGCCTTGCCCTTTTGGCGGGGAGGGGACGGGCTAGCCCAATGAGGTAAGGCCATTTTGATTGGCTCTAGTTTTGATAAGTTGTTATACCATGGATCAAGGTGGACCCTGGTCCTAAATTGTGTATTTTTAGTATTGAAATTGTGAACATCTAGAATATAAATTGTGTTTTTAAGTTTTGAGAATTTGTGAATACAATACAGATTCATCACAAATTCTGAATTTTTAAAAGGTAAATTGTAAACATTTAGTATGTAAATTGTGTATGTATGGTCCGAAGAATATTTGCCAATTTTGATGCCAACTACTATTGTTATATCTGCTGTTACTTTTCTTCATTACCTTATAAACTTATTAACATTGGATACTTTTTTATGTTTCAATTTTATGTAACATAATACATATTCATCATTATTATATGGTGTGATTACTTTTAAGTTATTCATCATATCAACGGCTAATTTACTCATTAGTACTTCAGTTCTCAAACTATTACAGAGTAATATCTAGCATGCTTAATATTTATTGTACATGAGACTTTAATTTTATCATCTTTGACAAGATTACACATACGTAGTTGTCGCATAGTAAATCAACATTGGAAGCTATCATAGTAACCCTCTTCCTCTGATCTACTACAAACACATAAACAAAACAACGCCCGCATGGGTAGCTCAACTAGTCATAGAGGTGAAAGTTTGGAAAGAATGACCACGGCCGGATTTTTGGTTTTTGTGGCCCTGTTTTGATAAATAACTGAGGCCCTCCAAAATCATAAAACTAACATATGCGAGTTTCGAACCTTTAACCTCCAAGTTAAAATATAATAAATACACATTGTTACCATATCTTCATAAAACCCTTTAAGTTTAAGTGAAAACTTTTAATTTTTATTTCTAAACTAGCTAGGTAAATATTAAATATTTAGCCTCTAAAATTTGGGGCCCCTCTAAAATTGGGGGCCCTGTGCGATAGCCCAGCTTGCACAGTCTAAAATACAGCCCTGAGAATGACCAAGGATTGAGTCTCACTAGTAGCAATGTGGGAGCAACCTCTCAAAGTGAGGGGGCTCCTTGTGCGCAGTAAGCAAAGGTTGCTGAATACATGAGCTAGACTTTTGCTTACTCAGACCAACAGAGCTGCTCTATGCATTGGTAATTCAGCCAAATACATGAGATAATTTTGCACATTATACCTTTTGTTTCAATAGTTATTGTGTGGACCATGATCCACACAGTTAAAAACGATATCGTTTCGTGTAAATTTTTTTTCACATGATTTGGTGTAATATACATTTTTATAATTCATAGTGTACATTTTCTAAAACATAAAATACATTATCTTACCCCAGAAATTTCATTATTTGAATTTATATTGTACATTATTCTAAACACATAAAATACATTATTATAATACATAATGTATATTATTCTAAACAATATATTATCTTATTTTAAAATTTTTATTATTCTGACACATAATAGACATTATTCTATCTTCATTAATATTTAGAAGACGTTTTAGACCATTATCTACAAAAAAAAAAATTTAAAAAAAAAAAATTGCCCTTTTGTTTGCTGTGGGCTTGTACTAACCGAGGTAGGCCCCATGTTTCTTGAAAATACTTCACTCGATTTTTATAGAATTTATATTTACAACATATCAATTTTTTTCAATAAAAAAAAAAAGATAAAGGCGCTGTGTAAATGACTGTTAGCTGATTGTGTTAATTAGAATGTAAAATTAGTTAATAATATTAGTTGATTGTAGAAAGGTGTTTGGTAAATTAGATAGCTTTTTGGTATAATTTCTTTTCTCAAAAAGTTAATTGAAAAAATTATTTTGAGCAACTTTTTGAATTTAAGCATTTTGAAGTTACAAAAAGCTAATTAACTAAACACTTGTATTAATTTGTTAACCAAATCAAACAATTAATAGTGGTCAAATAAGTCAAAATTGACTGCTAACTATTTTACCAAACAGGACCAAACTCAAGTAAATAAACTAAGGAATAAGGGTCAAATAGGCCACCGAACTGCACACCAAAGTGTAGTTAGGCCATCAAACTCATAAACAATGCAATTGGATCCCTGAACAACACAAAATCATACAATTACGTCCAAAATGACTTGTTTACTTGAAATGGTGGTTACCAATTTTAAAAATAATTTTAAATAAAATAATTAATTTAAAAAAAAAAAAAAAAACTAGAGCTGCCAAATTCGTCTCCGACAGTCTTCGTCTCCATGGCCAGGAGACGAAGATTCGCGAAGCCTTCGTCGCCATGGCCGGAGACCATCCCTTCGTCTCCGGCCATGGAGACGAAGACTGTCAGAGACGATTCATTTATGGTAGTTCTAGTTTTTTTTTTTTAATTTAAAAATTTTAATAAATTATTTTATTTAAAATTATATTTAAAAATTATATTTAAAATTGGTAACCGTCATGTCAGTACAATTCTAGGTAATTTTAGACCTAATTGCATGATTTTGTATTGTTCAGGGACCCAATTGTATTTTATTTTTTTTTAAGTTCTATAACCTAATTGCACTTTGGTGTGCAGTTCGGTGGCCTATTTGACCATTATTTTATAAACTAATAAATCTCACATGTTCAATCACTCCCAAATGTAAATCAGATTAAGTTAAAATATATAGTAAAATTTTACCATATATCAATCAGCATAGTAAGTCTTATACCTAGTACCATTTTAAAGTGGATCGATGGTACTGTCCCTATAAAATTAATATCTTTTCAAAGTTAAAGAAACACGACACTAATGACGTTTTCCGAAAATACATACCACCTAACTGAATCACCACTTGGGAAAACATAAATTTATCATATTTTTTTCCTTTTTGTTTGTTTTAGGGTTTTGTGAGAGGTGAGAGCCACAAGATAGAGCATGTGAGGAATTACCCAAGATGGGTAGGCAGTAATGGTCATTGAGGAATAGAAGGTTTGGGCTTTCGATCAGAATGGTTTGCTTTGCTTTCCCAAATATATGGTGCTGTGTAGAGAGATGAGAGCATGCAGCTTATCTTATCTTATGATGGCATCATCAATGCATATATTCCACTTTACTTTTTTGCTTGTTTGGGAATGTTGTCATTTGGGCACGAGTCTTGATTTGCTTTGCTTTGCTGCACTTGTTGGCACCACCCCTAAGATATTATTTATATATAAAAACGTGTTTTATTCCTTCCCCTTTCAACACGCCATGTTTTTCTTTACATTCACATGTTGTGGACAACAGTATAATAATATCTCACCGCTTTGAACAAACGCTTACCATTACGCCAAAAGTTATTATTACAGTAGTGATGAATGCGTAACTTTATTTCTTTATACATACGTACTGCCACATTTTCGAGAGGTTAGGCCCGTGTCCTAGCTTTGAAACCCCTTGTTGTTGGATCTAGGGTTTACACTACCCAAAAGTCATTTTGTATATAATCAGCTATCAGCTAACAGCTAACAGCTAATTTACCAAACACTTTTCTACAATCAACTAGTCAAACTCACAAACCCAATAAGTTAACAACTATCAGCTAATTAACAACTATTTACTAAACACCTCCATAGTTAGTAGCAAAGACTACACAACTTTATTTCCTTATACCGTCACATTTTTGAAAAACAAGATGTTGAACTTGACTCTAATTGTATCATTCAAGCCTTCGTCAAACAGTCCGCTAGTTGTGCTGGACTTAACCCTTCATTCAACTCTACCTAGCTAATATCTTCCATAATTTCAAGCTTTTCTTACAATGTAGGGTGGACAAAAAAATTCATTTTTCAACATACAAGAGGGAAATTAACAAAATGGTTGGGATGGCCTACCTAAGAGTAGATTTTGTTTTCAATTAGTTCTTTTTTTTTTTTTTTTTTCACATAACTTTAACTACAAAACAAATTTAGAATTTTAATAAGGATCCTCTTGTAAATAATTTGGTATTCAATTGATGCGTTTTAGGAACATATTTAGATATTTGTCAATCATCAATTTACGGTTTGGCATTACGGTTGGGAATATCTGTCGATTACTCTAACAACATTAATCAATTTGGCAAATTCCATATGTATATGTATGTGTGTATTTTTTAATTATAAATAAATACTAAATTAAAAGTCATAGTTAATTGTTCTAAAAAAAAAAAAAAAAAGTCATAGTTTATTATTTATTTCTTAAATAAATTGGTTATTATTATAAGTTTTTTTTCGTATATTGTGTTCATGGGCTTATTCTCCTAGCACATTAAATTACCCTCGCTCCCATCTAGTTTGTTATATTGGATTGGCAAATTATTGTGTGGGGTTCAGACCATAATCCAAAATGACAATCGTTATACCATGTACCATGGCATGCATAGTACTATGCATTCTGCGCCTCCTAAAACGACATCGTTTTGGTAAGTTATGTAGGGAGTTGATCTGATTAGGTGTAAAGTTTATATAATTATGTGTATTGTTTATACAGTTATGTGTATTTATTTATACAATTATGTAAATTTTTTTATACATCTGTATATCTTTTTTCATACAATTATGTACATCCGAAACAGGAAATTTATGTGTATTATGTTAAGAGTTGATGTTTATTATGTTTAAATTTATGTATATTATATATTATGTTAGATTATATGTATTATCTTTTTAAAAAAAGTATGTGTTTTGTTATAATATTATGTACATTCATGTATATAATTATGTGTATTCTAGTATAAAATAATGTACATTTTTGAGCATTGAGATTTTTTTAAAAAAGAAATTAACCGCCAACACATGGTAGATAAATTTTTTTTTTAAAAAAAAAAAAAAAAAAAAAAAACTGAACGACGTCGTTTTGCAGCAGGGCGCACAATGCAATGCGCGCCCTGGTGCAGGATATAAGATATTAGTTTTGATGTTAAAAAAAAAAAGGCTAAAGTGTCATCCCGGCACCATGAATTACATCGGATTATTCATGCCGCACCTGAACTTTCATAACGTATATTTAGATCCACAAACTATTATTTTTATTTTACCTAGAACTTTTTAAAGGTTTCTAGGTACTATGATGACATGGCAAAGGTTATTAGGATCTTCTTTTTTAAATCAACCCCAAATTTTATTATGAATAACTAAAATCAGAAGTCCTATATCACTCCTCTTTCTCAGTTTCTTAGTTTTTTGCTTATGAATGGATTTTTATGCATGACTTAATTGCATTATTGTTTCTATTAAAAATAAAAAAATAAAATTCTGAGGCATCCACATGTACTACTATTTACGTTTATAGCGGCGCGCTGCTGCCCACTCTGTCGCCAGCCCAACCACGCCTAGCAGATGAACATTTTAATTTCTCTCTTCCTCTTTCTTTCGCTACAGGAGAGTACCCCTGCTTTTCACATATATTGATTGGCCAAAAGGTCAATGTATTAAGGATGAGCTTGCCTCGCTCCAAGAAGATTGAGAGGCTGAGAAACTGATTATATATATATATATATATATATATATATATATATATATATAGATATATTATATATATTATAATATATTCTGGGCATGATAAGAAATGTAGTTTGAAACAAAGCATATGTAAGAATGGATTCATTTTCAGAGAACAAAATTTCACTTACAGAAATACCATATATAATACACACAACCCATCACAAGTGTATATATATTAAGTTGAAGGGTGAAGGTGAAGCGAATAAGTTGCTCCGAACGTTGAACCAGCGGCGCCTCCATCCGCGATGGTCTTCGAAAGTCCGGTTCTTGCATCACCGGAAGGAATTAACGCGAGCTGAGAGCTAGGCAAGTTGAAGCTCATTTACTGACTCTGCATAAAGTATGGAAGCGGAGAGTCAGTGAACGGTGGAGAACTGTTTCGAAAATTTTGATCTTTAAATATAATATAAGTATTTATGAAATGAAACAGGTTAAACACCACAAGCACAACACATATATATATATATATATATATATACTTATATATATTACTATATATTAAAATATATTAATTATAATACTGATGAGGAATGAAGAGATGAGAGGGACATGAAATGATAATATATATTACCTCGGAGCTTGCAAGAGACAAGGGCGTTAACCGCCGATGAGTTGAGTATAAGAAATTTCATTTGTTGCCGCCGGTGTTTCTCCATCTAGCCACGGCCACGTTAATTGGCTATTTTTTAAACAGAGAAAGATGGAGCTTGATGGTTTCTCATTGAAAATGCTGGGAAAGTGAATGTCCAAGCGCAGAGCTGTAGAGAATGACCAAGGTGCTAAAAGAGAAAAAAGATGTTCATGTCAGCATATTATTACCTGCAATTGTATGTAACCTTTAAAAAGTCCTAGGTGAAAAAAAAATAATAGTTTGTGGATCTAAATGTACGTTATGAAAGTTCAGGGTGCGGCATGAACACTCCGTATATTTTATCAGTTAGAATAATGTACTCTATATGTATTAGAAAAAAAATAATTATTTTTATTAGTTAGAATAATGTCTTTATGTGTACGTGTTAGAATAATGACATTTCTGTGATAAGATAATGTAATTTATGAGCTTGAATCATGTACTTTATGCGTAAAATAATTTATTTTATGAATTAAAATAATGTACTTTATGTATTTTTAGACCGTAATTCACACAGTTGTGTAGACCACGGTCCACACAATAATAATTGATATTGAATTGTGCTAGGCCAGCCCGATCACTTATATATGGCAAATTATATTATGCACCGCGGTGCATAATCGATTATGCACCGCGCGTCTTTTTTTTTTTTTAAATGAAAAAAATTAACAGTGTTTATTTCCGCCGTTTCGCACCTTTTTGCAAAAAGTAACTCTGTTATTCAGTGTCATTTTGTATACACTGCAGTTTCAGTTGAACACAACTACAGTTTCATTTCGATATAACTATAGTTTCATTCGATATTTATAGACTAAAATATGTGAAAATGTTATTTAATTTTATTTATATACACTATAGTTTTATTAACCAACTACATGATCATTTTGATATAATTACAGCTTCATTGTACAATATACACTCAAATATGTGAAATGTTATTCAGTTTCAGTTTATATACACTGCAGTTTCATTTCACTATAACTACAGTATCATTTTGATATAACTGCAGTGTCGGTTTAGATATACTGTAGTGTCAGTTAGTGTTTAATACACCAAACAAACGGACTCCGTTAACTCTAACGGCGGGCCGTTTCTTTACTAAAGAAACGGCGCCGTTTATGGGCCGCGGTGCATAATCGATTATGCACCGCGGTCTATAATATAACAACTGCTTATATATATTCCATCACATGATAAAGTTAAAGTAGAAGAAAGTTATCTCAATTTAGAAATAACGCATGCTATTAATTTTAAAATAAAACATGGGAAAGTTATACTTTTTATCCTAAATAATAGGCAATTGTAGGGTTTGTCTCTACTTGTTGATCATGTCCACTTCTTATCTCTAAGCTATAACTGACATTGTAAATTTTATCTTTTTATTTTTCTAACAAAATATTGAGGATGAAATCTGCAACGTTAGTTATAATTTAGGGACAAGAAGTAAGCATGACCTGTTAGAAAAAACAAAATTTGCAACATCAATTATAGCTTAGAGACAAGAAGTGAGAACATCCAACAAGGACGAATCATACAAATATTGTATAACTTAGAGGTGAAAAGGACAATTTTCTCAAAAAAAATAAAACAAACTATATAAATCGTCGCAAAAAACCGCAGCAATTTTTCAGTTACCCTCCTCCGTTGCACCCGCTACAAGTGTAGCGGAAATATTTGTACAGGTGTAGCGGATGTACTTCTTTGTACTAGTGATTTGTCATAAGTATAAATAAGTATAATATCAATAACGCGTTAGTACACGGAGAGTATATATCACATGTATACCCATTCCAGATTTATAAAATGTATTACCATTGAATTTATACAAAAATTTACTTCCCTGTTATGTTGCAGAAAAGACCTTCAATCCCATTTCAAAAGCTCTCGAAGTGCTTAAAGCTAAGTAAGTGATAATGTTTCACTAAGAAAGATTTGTGATTGCCCCAATTTAAACCATTTTAAATGATTATTTAAGCATTGAAATCAATCATTATTGTGTGGATCTACTCAACGTTGTGTCGACCACAGTCCAAAAACACATAAAATACATTATTCTAACTCATAAAATACATTGGCCATGTTTCGTAACAAATTGGCTTATAGGCCAATTTTAACTTATTTGACCACTATTCATTGTTTAATTTAGTTAAAATATCAATATAATGTTTGGTTAATTAGTTTTTTGTAACTCCAAAAGGCTAAAATTTAAAAAGTACTCCAAACAACTTTTCAATTAACTTTTTGAGAAAATAAATTTATCAAACATCTATCAGCTAACAACTAATTTATCAAACTTTTCTACAATTAGCTAATGTTATCAACTATTTATATCATCTAATTAACACAATCAGCTAACCGCTAACAGCTATCAGCTAACAACCATTTTACCAAACAGGACCATTATTTTACTCAGAAATTTCATTATTCCAACACATAAAGTATATTATATTAGTGCACGCTAATAATTAAGCTAGTAGTTAAAGACTTAAAGTACTGTAGTTCTTTTAATTCGTTGATGGGTTTCATCACAATCATAATCATGGTTGAAAAAATCGCTATAGACTCTTTGGACACTTGGGAGCGCCTAACACCTAATGCCTAGGTAGTGATTAATCGACGCCTAGTCGCCTGTGTATTTTTTTATTATTTTGTTTTTTTAAAATTAATTTAAATTTTTTAAAACTTTTTAAGACTTGATAATTATAAACTATTTAATACTTTAATACTTGATACTTGAATGTAACATTTTGATATCATAATTATGGAGCTTTCAAAACTCAAAATATAGTGAATTTGGTTTTTCAAACGAATTAGATGTATTAATTGAAATTTGCCAATCGCGGATTAAAAGAAAAATGGAAAATTCGAGTGAATTCTAACTGGGATTGGATTAAAAAGTCAAAAACAACAAATGTGGCTGCTGGGATTCGAGCCAGGTCTACAGG